>PVLD010000681.1:0-256168 GCA_004027595.1 Dinomys branickii
TTGTTTCCTATTTTCTTCTAGACTTTTGTCTATTTCTCATCTGTGTAAATGGAGCATTTCTTCCATCATTGTTTTCATCTCGTTTTTTATCTGAGAAATCATTGTGGGTATGTGGGTTATTTCTGCTTTAAGCTCTTTCATGGCCTGTTGGAGTTGTTTAATTTCGGATGCAATCGTTTCATATCTTGAAGTTATAAGGTTTCCTGGTTCCCCTGTATCTTCATCTTCAAAACTTGTTCTGGGTGGGGTTGAGTTTTGAGACTGCGTTTTGCTCCTCTGTTTTCCCATTTTTGGGTATCAGATTCAAAATGTGGAGCTATAAATTCCACAGGCAGTTCAGCAGGCGGAGGTCTGCTGCAAAGGTTGCTCCAATGATTCCTTCTCTTTGGGAGAATGTCCCTTAAGCTTTCTGCTGAGATTTGTTCTTCTGTCTTCCCTTTTTTGGGTATCTGATTCAAAATATTGAGCAGTAGATTCCCTAGGCAGTTCAGCAGGCAAAGGTCTGCTGCAGAGGCTGCTCCAATGACTGTTCTTTGGGGGAATGTCCCTTAAGCTTTCTGCTGAGAGTTCCGCTTAAAAGGCTGTACAGATGTTGGTTAGCTATTCCCTAGCTAGAGACCTGGGTGAGGTGTGTAAGACTGCTCCCCCGCCCTCCCAGGGTTCCCTGCAGGTATAGGGATGGATCTCTTCCCCCACTCGGTGATCTGGTCGCGAGCGCAGATAGCTCACCCGTTTTCGGAGTCCCTGCAGGCAGGAAGGTTCCAAGGTGCCAGTTTTTTGTGCTATGCTTGCGATCTGCTGCTCGCAGCCACTTGTTTCCTCGCGCTCTCCGGGTCTGGGGGAGGGAGCGGGATGCTCCGCTCCTATGCTGCTCGCGCCGCCCTGGCCATGGACCGCCGGCTGCCGAGGGTCTAGGCTGCGCAACCTGCCCGATGCGCGTGAAATGTGGGACTGCCGGGCGTTGCCGCTGCTAATAAGCCGATCTCTGTAGGGAGTCGCCGGAAAGCTGCGCCGGCTCGGGAGGTGGGAGGGACCGAGCTGGCTATGCCCCCAGGGCGCTCGGACCCAGCCAAGCCCCCTATCCGCGCGGAGCGTCTCTGGCTCCCAGCGTCTGGGGCTTTCCCGCGTCTCGCCACGGCAGTTTGGGCCGCCCTACCGCATCTCCCCTGGCAGCTCAGAGAAACACGTTCAGTTTGATCTTCCCAGCCGAGGTCCCGGCATTCACGCTCGCCAAGTCTGTCTCGAGCTAGTGGTGTTTATCGAGGAGGATCGCTTCCTTGCTGCTCACCTGGTCGCCATCTTTTGCCGCTCCTCCAGCTCTCATTCTCAATTCCCACTAAATTCAATTTGCTTAATGTTTGTCTTAATATCTAGTCTGACCAAATGTAACTTTTGTTCCTCTATAACCCTTTGAGAGTCAATCAGACTGACTAACTGACCAACTATTTCTTTTCCGTATGAAAAATCTCAGAAAACTACTTTTAAAGACTTCTGACAATCACAATCCATAAATACAGTTACTGCGATTTCTAACCATGAGACTATTTTTATTTGAAGAAGATTCTGCAGATAAGGTTACTTTCCCAGAATTTTATGGAGGTCACTGACTTACTTGTTTCACAAGTAATACGTGAAAATGAAACCCGCTCTTTAGTTATCTGCCTCTCTCTTTCTCAGGTATGTGAAAGAATAGTTACACACTGAACCCTCATCTTTGCTCTCCTGGAGTGTCTCCAAATGCCTTTCTATCACTTGGTATACACAGCTAGAAGAATTAATTACGTCAAATATTCACAATATCTCTGCTACCAGTGCCCAAATAATCTTTAATATACCAGAATTTTCAAGAAGCATTGCTTCTGAAGTTGTCCATCTGATGTTCATATGTTCAATACATTGATATGTTGATATTTAAGAAAGGATTGAGAAGCTAGGGATATAGCTCAGTGGAATAAGAGCTTGCCTGGGAAGCACAAAGTCCTGAATTTGATCCCTGGTACTGCCAGAAAAAAGAGAAAGTCTTGGAATTTTATCTTCTTTTGAAGATAGGACACTTAAGATCTAGAGAAGTTTGGTGACTTACCCAGAGCTGCCTAATTTATTGACTAATAGTACCAAGAAAATGATAAGAAAACTGTGTAAGAGCCAACATCTGTTGAAATGTTACCATGTCTATATTAAGTGAGTCATTTCATCTAATCCTAAAGCAGATTCTATTATTTCCTCTACTTGAATTTTCATCTGAATGTTCCTTCCACTCACCTACAAATCCTTTGTCAATGTTAAGAAATGATATAGTACAATGTTGTAGTACAAAATGTTGTAGTACAAAAATAGGTAGACACAAGGATCAAACTGCCTCAGTTAATTCATGTCTCAGTCACTTTTAAGAGCTGTGTGACCTTGGTCAAGTCATATGGTCTCCAAGTTTTCCAGTGGGTAAAATATATATCATAAAATATGTGCTTCATAGCTGTTTAGAGATGATCTATATAAAACACGTAGAATAATCCACAACACAGCAATGTTATTATTGCTTTATACCATTAAATAATAAATAGTCGTTTTGTGAAAGCACACACAGTATTGAGAGTGGCTACTAGTGTGAAACTGATCCTTCATTGCCATGTTCTCTTAAGCCATGACTGTACAGGTCTTGGCACTGAACGATGACATCACCCCTGGCATGCTATGGGCTAAGCCTCCCTTACTCATGGCCCTCTGTTGTCTTACCATCTCAATTCATCAGAAATAATGTGCCAATATTAAACTTCCAAAAGAATATTATGGAATTCCCGTAGGGTTCCTTGGCACCTCTATAAGATTTTCTACCTTCTTCCTAGGCTTTAGCACTATCTACTGAGTGGTTACTTAGAAGGACAAGTTTTTACTTCTAAAGGACATACTGCTACAGTCTTCTTTTGTGGCTATTTGTTAAAATTTAAAATGGAATATTAGAATTTAGAAAGCATTACTTTTTATACAGTGACAAAGAAGTGGATGGTGGCTCAAATGAAACAGCCACTTAATTTTTTCTTCAGAGTTAAAATTCTATCTAAATCATGTGCCATGATCCCTATATAAAGCGTAGGTATGTACGTATGTTTGCATGATGATATAAGAGCTCAGTGATGTGCTTTTAAAAAGTGTGATGGGATATAGAATATCCTTATCCTAATAAAGCTAAAATTTAAAACAAAATACAAGCATAACAAATTGTGTTTCATACTGACATCAATATATTTGTTACATTTTGCCAATTCATAGAACGCTTATTAAATTTTTGTAGGGTAGCAAACTCTCTATAATAGTTTCTAAGTAGTTGTTTTCAAAGTTATATTGCTGCTAACCTAATCAAACTGTATGCAAACATAAAAATATTTCAATATCACATTCTTCATTCTCCTTACATCTTCTAATTATGCACTTTGCACCAGGTCTGAATTTCCAGCAAATATTGAATTCACTCTATTATGTACTTTTTATCTATCTTTACTCTATATGATTTCATTTTCAATGAGTCCTCAGCATTTATATTGCCTCTTTTAAATAAAATAAACTAATTTATGAGAAATTCTGAGTAAACATTATACTCTTCAGTATATCTCTACTAAGGATTGGAAAACACTGACTTGTACTTCATATCAATCTCATAAAATGTTATAAATTGTATCATGAAAACATTCGTAAAGACAATATTCGTGCTCTTTTCAAGGGCCATGGAGAAAAATGTGTCACACATTTTTAAAGAGGAGAATATACCGCAAATTAATAAAAGCTACTAGAATTTATATAGAAGTGCATGACATGAGGTCTTCTGCCTTCAGAATTTAGAATTCTCTTGGCTAGTTATTTGAGAAGTGATTGCTGTTGGTTTATAAAGTATACTGTGGTTGGGACAATACTTTTAAAGGAAAAACCACATGATACTTAAGTGTGAAAAGGAGATGCGCATTACTTACAGTATTTGCTTATGACACAACAGAACATCAAGATTACTTTAACTGTCTTTGTAACATTGTTGCTCTGATGCCATCAAGAGAACCAAACGTGGTAGCCCAAGTTCATGGATACCCTATTATAATGCCATTATGGTAGGAAAATGATTTTAGTGCAAGTTAATGGAAACCACATTACATTGGTAAGCGATTTTATTGTAAGTCTATGAAGACCACATTATGATGGTCAAACAACTTCCCTGTAAGTCTATGGAGACTGCATTAATAATGCCATTATAAGAGCAAAACAATTTCAAATAAACTCTATTGGGACTCATTTCACTGTCATGATGGTGGCAAAATGATTTTAGTATATGTTTATGGAGCACCCCTTATAATGCCATTATGACAGCATTACAATAGTAAAAAGAAATTATGAGAAGCCCATTATAATGCCATTATAATTCCATTACATTGGTTAAAAGATTTCAGAGTAGTCTTACAGCAACACCATTACAATGGTAACAATTAGGTCATAGAAAATATCACTGTATATGATTCTTAAAAAGGAAAAACTAAATCTAGGTTTGGAAGGATTAATGTCCAAGACAGAATCACATCCATCAAGGAAGTTGTACTTTACTAAATCCGAGGTTGAGATTATGTAATCTCATAAGATTGTGTTTGCCTTCAGATGGTTCATCACAGCTACAGATATTTGTGATTTGAATCAAACATACATCTATTCTTTAAGAAGTAGATTTTGTTTTTTGCCTCTAATATGTTGCCACCCGGAATACAGTGCCCTGGAATTGACCCTATAGTGCTTAGAATATGTCCTACTTGTGGACTTCTGCTGTCTCATTGCCTCACTCTATGAAAGAAAATATAACATTTACCCTCAATAGGGGAGTGGTAGAGATCTCTACATTCCAAAAATGCATCTTAAACTCTATCCAGTTTTGACAACCCTTTCCATCTGATCAATACTATTTATTAAGTATTTATTAATTAACTCACAGTTGGTCATTGCTGAATATTTTGGTTTGCATTAGTTTCATGAAGATAAATTTGCTGCACATGATTATAAATTATATTTCTACATCCAAGTTATTTATGAACATGGATTTTTTGTGAACTCAGTGTTGCTATAGTTCAAGCTTGCCTACAACTCCCTAGGTAGCCCAGACTGGGCTTGAAGTCACAATGATCCTTCTTCCTAGGCCTTCTGAGGGCTGGAATTATAAGTGTGTGCCACCATACACAGCTGGATTCTTTTTATAAGAATGGAAAGTACCTAAAAAGGTGATGAATGATTGTTGAATGGATATTTATATGGATACTTAGATGAATTAGCCCTCCCAAAGACGCCCAGAACTCAATACTTGGAGCTTAAGAATATGGCACTTTACACAGTAAAAGGGATATACGAATGCCATAAAATTAAAGACACTGGTACTTGTAAGATTTTCCTAGGTTATCAAGGTACTTCCACTGTTACAAAAAGGTTCTCATGAGAACAAGGGAATAGATTCAAGGACAAACAAGTACATGTAAAGAGAGAAGCAGAGATTGGAGTAAAGTGACCATGCGTGAGAGAATGCAGGCAATCTCTAGAAGCTAGAAGAGTCAAGAAGTAATTTTTCTCTTGGACCCTCCAGAAAGAAAAAGGCATGATGTCACTTAGATTTAGCTCCATAAGACTCATTTAATAATTCTTACCATTACTATTATAGTGGGATAAATTTATATTGTTTTAGTCTGCTAATTTCATGTTAATTTATTAAAGCAGAAACCAAAGACTAATGTATTCAGTGAAATAGATTTTCATTTGCTACAAAATGTAAAAATTTAGTTCTAATGACAAAACTAGAATTATTGCATTCTGTTCAATTTTCAACCCATGGAGCGTGTAAGTAGATTAATATATGTGCCCACATGTGTTGAGATAATATATAATATCTTATAATAAGAACCATGTCATTTTTGTCTACCACTGCTGTCCTGTTGCTCATGGATTAAGTATTTCATTATTCAAATAAGACATTTGGCAAGAAGGATGATGTTGGTATTGGAAAACAAATGAAACTTAGTTGATTATTTTATATTAACAGATGTATAGAAATGTTTTATTATTTCTCTGCGTATTTGTTCTTTCTTTCCCACCAAAGGAAAAGGGGCATGCGTATGTTATGTAGGATTCCTGTTGCTGGGCCACAATATGCTACACGTACAATCTAAAAGGGGGGAGATTGCATTTAGTTCATGGTGTCGGGGCATGCAGTCCTTGGTTGGCTGCTTCCAAAGCAGAAATATCATGGTGGAAGGGCATGGTAGAGCAAAGATGATCAGTTAATGGTGTCAAGGAAACAGAGCAAGTGCAGCATGTCAGAGAGGAAGGGCAGAGGGAGCAGACATAGATTCCAAGATCATATCCCCATGACTTCCAGATAAAGAAGCATGTCCCATCGATCCTCCAGGTGGGTCCCAAAGCAAATCAAGTTGACATTGCACCTTAACCACCACAGTGTAGGTGAAAATATTACCAGGGCTTTGAAATAGAGAAAAAAAATACAAGGAAGTGTCTCTGTCGCCTGGAGTAAGGGTAGACAAAATTGACATGGTGCGAAAAAATAGTCATCTTCAACAGTGCCCACTCTGCTCACATAGATTCCTCAGTCTCTCTCACAGTTGGGCCAGGGACAGATTTGTGAGTTCTGCCAGATAAGAATGTGAATGGAAGTGATGTGCCTCTTCCTGTTCAAGGCTTTAAAAAGTGAGTGTTTTGTTTCTTCCCCTGCTACAACCAACTTAAAAATCATGAAGATAAGGGGACATTGGAAACTGGAAGGGCCTGAATCTTTAAGTTGAACAGAACTGTGTTGTTTCATGTGTACTGTGAAAACTACAAAGATTTGGGGTTTGCTATTACATTGACTATTAATTATTGGAACGGATAACATATCTGGAGTAAAACGAATTAAAAACTCTTATGCACTTGTATTCTTCTTTTGGAATTAACCTCTGTTTTTCCAGAAGGCACTATGTCTTTTTGACACAGAAAAATAGAAACTCCCAAACTGAAAGATATCTGGGAGGAGTTTGTGTTCTCTAAAACCAAAGAATAAATTTTAGGAACAATGGAGGTTAAGAGCAGAATATACTTATTGAGGGAAAGAAAGCTTCTGTCCAAGAGCGGGACAGAAGGGGGCCCAAGTGGATTGCCAAAAACCTTGCCCTTCCCAGGGACTTTATACAGCAAAATCATCAGGTGAAGCGGGTCCCAGATAAGGGGGAACATGGGAAATTGCACAGTAAGCATGAAGTGGGACAAAACTATGGTCAGCCAATAAGATTACAAGTACAATTCTTCAGGTAAAATTGAGTAAACTGGGATCAAATGGAGAAGTGAGTTGCATAGCAAGAGGCCATGAATACAGAGCGGGGGGCTTTTCCTGTAGGGGGTTGGACTAGGGACTCAGCAAGGTGATTGCTCCCTATTTAGAGTATCAGCCCCTGATGTTTGCAGCTAGGGAGGTCTGTGGGTGCATTTATTTAGTCCTTTGTTCTTGAGATCTGGCCCACAGCAAATACGTCTCCTTTCACAAGGTATCTTGTCTTTCATGTTGGCTCCTTCAAGGGCCCAGCCCTGTCTGACTGCCTGTAATATTTCTATGTCACTCAGCTGCCTGTAACACTTTCCCCTTTCCACTACCTAAATTTAATTTATTTTCCGAATTTTTAAAAATATTTCTCACCAACACAGCAAAATAGGCAATGTAAAATATGACTTAAATAGATAAAACTGAAGAAAGGTGCATGGAGTTTCGTGTAAAAGTCTGAAATCTTGGAATAAAATCATTCCAAGGAGGATACTACAGAGGCGTATATTTTGTTGATGTCATTTTCTTTTTTTTTTTTTTTTTTGTGGTACTGGGGATCGAACTCAGGATCCTGCGCTTGCTAGGCAAGCGCTTATTCCACTGAGCTATATCCCCAGCCCCTGATGTCATTTTCTTAACAGAGACTTGGAGATGAATTTGAGAGGTACAAGAGAGTTCCAAAGCAAAGTGCATTTGGAAAGCCTAACATAAGTCATTTTTTACAGAGAAGGGAGGTGAATGTAATTTAATGCAATGCATAAGGTGAGTTAAACCAAAGCAAAAAATATTACAAGGGCAGTTTCATTGGAAGATACTTTAGAGGAGTTTCAGTCATGTGCTATTAATAGTTAATGGTGGTGGCATGAAAGTATATCACTGAACTCCTTACATAATGTGGACGTTATGATACTTTACAGTGGAGAACAGGAGACCTGCTGTAGGGTAAGTTATCCACCTGCAGCATCTTTAGATTCACTGGGTTGTTCCTGCTGAATTTCTGTTTCTTCCAACTAATGAAGAAGCATGATTCAACAGGTAGGCATGCTCCTTGCTAATAGCAGCCTTTGCTAAGACACCCTCCACAGCACATCCAAGACCTTTGCAGACTGTGTTGAGGCCACCAACTCACCTTCCTTCTCATTCTCCTTTCCCAGATGTCACACATGTGCGCTAAAATGTCGGCTTGCTTTCTGCTTTCCGTCCCTTTAACCTTCACAAATACTATTCAGCTGGTCACTGAACACCAGGCTTGGAAGACCTGCACTGGCATAAGTGAGCCCAGAAATTGAAGTTGAACCTGGTTAGATTATTCCCCAAGGAGCACTGCAGACCCCCATCCTAAGTAGAATGTGGAGTACAGTTAGCCTTGGTGCAAGTGTCTGCCACATGGCTGAAAACGCTCCAGTGGTGACATTGTAATATATACCACCAGGATGAAATCTTTTCTGGATATGATTATTCAGGTATTTGAGAGATTTAGAGGAGAACAATTCCTATTAGGAGAACAGAGGTGACCAATTATTACTAAATATTAATAATTATTTGCATATAAATATAGCACAATGGTTAAATGTCAGCATCAGCATGAGAGTCAATGGTCCTTTTGGTTAGCTTAATAGAGCCATAGAGCACCAGAAGTGTTTCAGTTTTAAGCCAAGACAGAACTACTGTGCTCAATTCATGGCTTTATTGTAAAATGCTGGGAGCTCTAAAACATAGCTTGGGGAATTGTCTACATATACTCTTCCTCACTTCCTTGTCATAAGAATTTTTGCTCTGTAGCATCCCCTGAATCCTCAGAACTAATGGACTTGAACCATCCCTTCCTAGCAGAAATAAACCTTTCCCATAAGGAAAATCTTATGTAGGGTTCTTCTTAAAGCAATAGGCAGGCCCTCAGGAGGGGGGCTCACTGCTCTGCTCATTTGTAGAGTGACAAACCATGTGAAATCCCGGCATATTCTGAACAAAGATATGCCAAGACTCTTAAAGAGGTAGGACATTATATTCCAAAAAGCTTTGAGAGCTAGCTTAGAGATAACATCAGAATCCAGAGAAATACTCCTTGGGATCAGATTTAGGGTTAATTGTTAAAATAATTTAAAACAAAAGACCAGGTAAGAAGAGATGCAATCTCATGCAAGGACATTAGAAGGTGATATTCCAGGGACAGGGTAAACTTCTTGTTATAATGGTTTAGAAAATCCTGAAGACGAGATGGCTATGCTAAGTAAAGTCCTCCCTGAGTTTGCCCTGGCAAATGACAGTGGAATGAAAAAGAGGCTAAGGGAAGTTATACAGCTGGAGTGAGCATACTGTATGAACAAATAATTATGTTCTTAGGAGGCCCAGGGAACACAGTGTGCACCATGGCCAACATGAATGTACTTGGGACACTTTCAGAGATCACTAAGATGATTAGTAGGGGCTTTCTTCTGTAGGTCAAGGGTGATGGTAGCAGAGTGTGACCCCAAAAGATGCTGGTGTTAACCCTTGGCACCTCAGTTTTGAGCTTCTTTGGAATCTGGGTCTTTAACAAAGAAATCAAGCTATAATGTGGTCATTAGGTTGGGTCCTAGTCTAAAATAAGTGCAAATTATCAGAAACTAAAAAGAGACAGTGAAGAATTCTCTTACAGATTTCCAAAGACAGAGTTGTAGTGATATCAAAACACCTCCCTGGTGGTACTTTGTTATAGAAGCTCTAGGAAACTAAAGCAGAAAGATATTAATAGAGGTGGGTGATGGTTATAATGGACCTCTGATAAAAGTTTGTAATGGTAGCAATCACGTCGCCCAGGCTAGGACCGGTGTCATTTTCCATTTTCTATCTTGGATGGGGTGGAGTAGGTACTGTTTTAGAGCCCTGCAGTCAGACTGCTCCAGACAGCTCTTCTCCCATGGACTGGGACTCAGTACAATGACTGTTCCAGCTGTCCAATATGAGAGTTCCAGTGAGACACTTGGAAGCCAGGGAAATGCCTCCCAGTTTATAAATCCACTGAGCCCGCTTTAAACCACTCCTTGGGCAAGACTCCACTTATATCTGAGTGACTATGATGATTTCCTGAAAGATACAAGGATGATTTGTCTTATGTCCTGCATTTAACTTCTCAGATTAGGGGCATCCCCAAGATGCACACCTCCACAAACCTGCCAAGTAATCACTGAAGTGAGCCCTGGTCTGTGGGTGAGAGCCACAACAGTGGAGAAGAACAAATAGAAATCTCTAAAAAGACCTCTCTCCATTTAGGATAGGAAATTAAAACTACCAATATATAACTGAGTGTAGGTGAGCTGGGCTGAAGCTGCTCCCCTGGGCATGGTATCATCACAAAATTTATTAAAAAGGCATTGGACATGCAGTATACTGCAATAGGCTTGACAACTGCTTTTCTTTTCTCATTAGAAAAGGAATCAGAAACAGTTGACATCCATATAGAATAGGTGACATTTGTCTCAGTATTTATAGTTCTGCATCCAGACCATAGTGTCCATGGCTTTGCTGCTTGATACTCAGGATTTTAAAAGCCTAGGGTACTGAAGGTACCTGCAGTGGGGAGGTATACAGTGCGGACATTATGATACTTCACAGTGGAGAAAAATCACAGTGAAAGCCTTCAGGTTTCTGAAGCAGTGTTTTAACTTCACTAGTAAAGAATCGGACACTCTTTGAAAAGTTTCTACAGATTTGTCATTGGTCCTTTGTATTGATTTGTTGGTTTGTATGGTGCAGTCATTTACCCTGAAAATCTAGTTGGATTCTCTTGGATCTGTCAAACTCTAGCCCAATAGCTACAGTCAAGCAGATCCATAAGATAAAAGTGGAATATCTAAAATCAAGCCCAAGTAGGACACAAGAGTACAAATAAAATGCATGAGCAGATTGTCTCAATCTGATCATGTGCGTTACCTGTGATCCAGTGGTTCTTGAGCTCATATCTCTGGCTACACGAGGACGTCCTCTTTTCTCAGTCAAGTAGGATTAAAAGACCCGACCTCAGCCTGAGAGAAGGGTAGCCTGCGATGAAAGCGAATGGCACTACCTGCTTTACGGTTACAATTGCGGGTGGTTGTGGGAAAGAAAATTCTTCCCAATGGGTGTCTTGCAATCATTGCACAAACATGAAAATGCCAGAAAGATGCTTATGCCCCTGCGCTATATCCCCAGCCCTACAAACATGAAAATGCCATGTCACTTAAAATTTGGTGTGAATATTGAACCTGATGACATCACACACGTCTGAAAATGTTTATTATTCACATATTGAGCCTTTCTGAGGAGACAAGGAAAGGTTTTAAAGCAGATCTGAAACTGCTTGAGATAGCAGGGAGGAGTGGGAGAAGGAGTCTCACAGGCAGAACAGATCTTAACGTGGTCTGAAAGTCTATCCATCACAAAGGAAGGAGCACACGGGCTTTCTTATCACCGTGGCCGGATGTGAAGTGGAAGGGAGGAGGGAGCAAGTGCATTTGAAGCATGTTGCAGTCAGACATGAAACGTGGGTTCAGGCTGTGTTTACAGAGTGGAAGAGGAGCAGGGTACCTGATCATCTATCTATTTGCAAGAAGAAATTCCTTTCGTTCCCCCTCTTCTCTCTCTCTCTATGTTATATATGTGTATATATACAAGTATATATATTTAACATAAGAACTATATATATATAGAGAGAGATTATATATAGATATAGATACAGATACAGATATAAATCTGTGCATGCAGTGGTCAGTGGCCTAGTTAGCTACTCAGACATGGAAAGAAAAGGAAAAGGTGAAAGAGATAGAAGTATGTGGGTGGACCTACCTATCTATCTATATATGAAGATTTCTGAACGCACATTGACACCTAGTTAACACAGTTTTTGCTACTGATTACACCGACAGTGCTACAAAAGGTGGGCAAATGGAGCAGCTCTGGTAGCAGAAATGGAAGACACAGGAACCCCGCAGTACCGAGTTCTACGGAAGTTGATCTCGTTATTGCCACTCTTGAATAGCCAACCTACCAGCAACAGATCCAATGCAAAACCCCTGCGGGAGAGCTGCTCTTGAAGAGACAGCCATTCAGTAGTGGATAAGGTGCCTTGGAGGTGTCATTGCTTGAGGGTCTTTAAGTGCCACAGCTTTCAACCCTCCCCACAGTCATCCCAAACATCTGTTGTGTCCTGTGTGCTGTGAAGCCCAAAGCCACAGTGGAGGAGCGTAGTGGAGGGTTTGGCATTTATGCTTTCATAGTCAACCCATTTTTCATATTTATTTTAGCCTAAAGAATCAGAGAAATTAGGCCTCTCACATCCCCTTTTCAATGAACACTGTCTAGTAGATTACGGCATACAAATAAATCACCATATGCAGGTAGACACAGTAGATTCATCCTTTACTTTTACCATTTTGTATTGATCTTGGGAGATGGTTAAAAGAAATTGTCTCATGATCCTCTGTGCACAAGGGGAGCAGAGCAGACTAGCATTTGGATCAATAAAGATGTAAGGGTTCCTTAGTTAAAAGTTTCGAACTTACAAACAGGTGAAGTATGACATTGTTTCTCATACAGAACAACAGCGTTAGTAACGGGCATCTTCCCCTTTCTCTGCCCTGCCATGTTGATGTGACTGTTATACATGCTTCCTCAAAAGATTCCTAGGGAATTCTGTGCAATATATAGAATTGGGAGATAGAGGCGAGGAAGGAGAAAAGGGCAACAAAAGGTATAGAACATTTGCCTTTAGACAGAATTTATTACTGGATTTAGCTGTCTGAATGACAACTAATCTCTCTCTCTCTCTTTCTCTTTTGTGTACTCCCTATACAGTAAGCACTCAAAAATGTTGCTTATTTCTTAACAAAATTAATAAGTGCTACATTATATCCAATGCCAAGAGTGTTCTAAAAATATTCTCTTTAAAAATAATCCAGCATAGACCTTCCAGGGGAAAAATGAAATGCCAAAATAAATGCAGTTTAAAAGGTAGAAATATTACTGGAAGAGAGATTGAAAGATCACACTGAGCCTCTCACGTAAATCAATTTGTACGGAATCAAAGTGTGAAAGTGTTCAATATGAGTGATATGCGACTGCTTAAAATAACACAGGAATTTGTCGGTGTATTTAGACTTTTTAACCAAACTTGATCCAGCGTCAGGTGTAGACAATCCATGTTAAAAACCACAGACCCATGTCTGGGATTATGTAGAATTTAAGTCCTGTTTCCTATCAGCATCTAGTCATGGCCCTCTTGATAATACATGTGGCTAGAAGAATAAAAAGTACGTTAGCGTGAAGCAGAATAGAAAAGGAAGAATAAGATACCTCTCTGAAAATGGAGTAAGTCAGAGTTGCGACCATCACAAGAATGTACAGGACGAATACTCAGGGCAAACTTCTCTTCAGTGTTACTTTATGTATCAAAAATAAAGCAGCACATAGCTTGTATACCACCCTCTTTGCATCTTTCCGAAGCATACTTTGGATATTTATGACTTGATGAAGTTTAAAAGAAATTGTTTTAATCTTTTTCCTTTTAGTATTAGCAACTTTATGCAATTTCAGAGATATTTAATTCATATGTTTCCAATCCATTTGCAATTAAAATGATTTAAAAAGTAACTTTTGAAGCTTTTAGAATTATTCCCCATGAAGAAAGGGAGGTCACGCTTTGCTAAGAAGGTATGAACTTTAATATTCAAAAGTATAAGTTAAGTTTAACCTTTCAGCCGCAAAGAACATTTACTGGGCTCCCAGCTTAGAGAAGTAAGTTCTCAGATTTTCTGTTCCTTACCTGCTATACTTCCTAGGGTCATGAGATGAGTTTTAACCAATAACTTTAAGGTTCTCTAAAAGTACCAAATGATTGAACTCTGAAGGTGAGGGATTTATTTTCTAGAAAAATCCATTTCTAATCTAGAAGCAGGCAGGGTTGCAGTACTGCAAAACAAGTTTTGGTACAAGAGTGGGGAATTGTGTAGTCTCACTATGTTCTTCTTGAGCTCTGACAAATAAAATCCCAGTTTAGGTGAATTCCCAAGCCATGTGGATTTCCATCAGGGCATGCTGGGAACCCAGACCTCCTCTGGAGAGTTGAGGGTCTACAGGAAGGTATTGAGAGCTAGACTGTGTTTATACTGCTGGAGCTGACATTAAATTCACCCCACAGTTAAATAAAAATGGGGCTCATTTTACCTCTAGATTTTTATGATTCTCATTTTTATGAGAAAAGCTACTAGTGCATTTCTGAAAGGTGGTCTGATAAAGGTCTGACTTGCAGATAGATGTCAATATGGAGCAAACCTGTGTGAGGAGAGTTATCTGCACTTTGCCCCTTCACAAAGATATTTTTCTGATTTTTCCAGAGCAGCAGAATTTACAGAAGTGATCTGGTGCTCTGGAAACTCTGAATAGTGACACAGGTCTTTCTTGGGCTGTGCTGAGGAGACAGACAACCCTACTTGACTGTGGTCATTAAATGCAACAAGAGAAAATCATAACCATTAAGTGCTTCACAAAATACCTGTTTATACCTCTTCTGCCCTGCTCACTGCCTTTAAATCCCAGAATCAGGACAAAGTCTGTCTTTATTTTTGCATAGCAACAACAGTCACTGACAGACTAAAGAGAGGGCAAGGAGTGTGTTGGAAAGGATACTATTAACTGTCTTTAGATTGGTTTTAGCCACAAGCCAGTTATGTAACCATCAGCAAGTCACATAAATTAAGCAGTTCCCTGTGTTCTCATTTAAAAAAAAAACCCTGGTGATGTTTTGATTTACTTATTTCTATGTAAAAGTATAGCTCTGTGTTTCACAATGGGGCAACATGGTCAGAGGAGTTACAGAGTGTCTCCTACCAGTACATGGATTACTTTCAGGTGAACTGCATGCATGTCAGCTGAATTTAATACTTCATCTAATTTCCTGGGGGTTAACCCCTTAGAAGGGTGGAATTGGTGCTCCTGGATATATAGAGAGATGGGCTGTGGTATGTTGCCCTGGTGGCATTTGGAAATGAGCATAAGAAATGGGGAAGCCGAGTCCAGCCGGTTCATCTCATGTCATGCTTGAAACACTGTTTGTGCATTTATACTTAAAGGAGCTGACTCAGGAGTGCTGTGACAGCCTTTGACTTAGAATTCTCTGATTTTTCTGGATTTCTGTCTCCTTCTTAATGGTATTTTAATGCAGTTTTTGTGTTCAATTATAATAGTGTTGCTAAATACAGTAGGTCTGATTCCACAGAAGAATAGTTTTTTCAAAATCAGCATTTTCCTGCTGATTTGCCAGCTGTTTCAATAAATACTCATCTCCCAACTTCAAATGAGTATATTGCACTCTTACTAAATATAAATGCGATCCATAGCTACTGTATTCTGGCTTTTGAGTTCTTAAAGCTAAACACAAAATCTGCATGGTGAGGGATCCTTTCCCAGCTACGTGCAGGTGAATGTGCTGACTCAGGTGTCCTGAAAAATAACCAATGATTGTTTTTCTAGTCATCACATCCCAAAGAACACACTTAACTATGGGCAAACAATTAGTACTTTTTCTATGGCTTTGGTAGCTCTATTATTTTTATCTTTAAAGCATAGGCAATCATTAGAGCAGCATAAATTTATATATATATATATATATATATATATATATACACATTTTTTTAAGCCCTGCCTGGTGAGATAGGATCAAATATATGATTGTTTGCAAGCAAAACTCATGACTTTTCAACATAATAGAAAAATGTGATGGATGCAGTGTTGAAATAAACTATAAAGGTAGCACATAGCATTTCAGTATAAAATTTGAACTATTATGCACCAGCAGGAACACAAAACTATTTTTTCAGCCCTACATTGTTTTTCTAACAGTTCTCATTGATTTGTATGTGTACATCTTTCTTATTTTTAATCAGCAATATGAGAAATACAAGCAATTAAGTCTTTCAGTACAGCCTAACAATAGCGAAAAGGCAGCTATAGTAATTGTAGCAAGCATATTTGTTAGTGTTTGTATTTAGAAAAATACTAGTTGGTCTTTTATTTGACAGAAACCAAAGCTGAGCAATTGTTACAAAAACAAATAGAATTCCAAAGCAACATTTCTTCACTTAATTTTTTTGTTCTTCAAATCTACACTTTGGAGTAGACATTTCTATCCAGTAGAACACTTGGGATAACTAGAGGAAAGCATGGGTTGCTGGGTTTGTAGGTAACCACCCTTGCTGTTTGATCTTTAGATTGATAACGCTCTCCAGTAACTGTGTCTCCATAGCCAGGAGGGTTGTCTATTTTTCAGCTAAACTCCTTGCCCCCACCCTCCAAAGATGAGCAAAATGTAAGGCCCTAAGCGACTGAGCCTGCGCGCTGCATTCTAAGATGTGTGGGTGGCCAAGAGCAAATGGCCAGAAAACACACTTACTTGGTAACATGCTGTTTTCGCAAAATGACATCGGTGGCCCACCCTGAACTCTGGATACACAGACTATCTACACATCAGCGCCAATCTGATGGGGCAAGTGGCAGGAGCACAGACAACCAAGGAGCAAATACTCAGGCCATTTCGGGTTGTTGGTTTTTGTCAAAATAACTGGCCATTTAAATGAATTCAATCCTTTTTAAAATCAGTGTGTGGATGCAGACACAACCACAGTCTAACATAGTTGACATTCTTTTCCTTGCAGCTGGAATTAGAAATTAGACACTTTTTTAGACTCTCAGCCATTCATAGCCCATTTTCTTTGCATACTTTATGGTTTGAGATTTCTGAAATAAATCTTATATGCAAAGTTTGACTTAAAATGTTTTAAGTCAATGTAATTGGAATTGTTTACAGTATTTTCTCGAGCTTTTATCAGATGATCATCATACTTACTTTAAATCATACACATTTGGAGACACTCTGAAGTTTAGCATAAGGTTTATACATAGAAAGTCTAGTTTCATAGGATTTTTACACCTCATCCAGAAATTTTGGTGTTACAAATAAAATCTGCAGAGTGAGTAAGAGCTATTTTTCTGATTGTTTACAAAATACCTGCTTAGAATTTTCAAATGACTCTTTTCTTGGCCATTTGGAAGACAAGCTTGTTTAGCTCCCAACACAGGGATGCAAGCTCTCTGAAGGCAGGGCCTAGTTTATGTTTGTTGTGATGGCATGCAGATATTCTAGAGCAGTACATGCTTTGAAGCATAAAAAAAAAATCTTATATTCAAGATTTATTCCTGTGGTAAATCTTATATTCAAGCATGTCATAAAATTTTATTATGTACAAAATGCATTTCAGGTACCAAGGCACACTTAGGTCACCAAGCAAATTGTAGATTTACTACAAAAAGGAAACAGACATCCAGTGAAAAGATAAATCTTCCTAATATATGATACTCTATTACCTGTTACCAGTTTCCAGGTTTAAGCATGAAAACTTCACACAGCAGCATGGAAAGGCAACACACGGAGAAGGCTTTTTCTCCCACAAATAAAGGACATTGGGAAAATGACCTAAAATAAATGATTATTTTGCTAAGAATTTAATGGTGAATGAGAATTGACTAAATAAAGTGGGGACAGCTGAAGAGCTATTGGAATATATAGGTAACTGAAACGTGAAATCATGTAAACCCAGGGTTTTTAATTTATAATGTAGTTATTTGAAGGAAACAGAAACCAATGAAAGATCCTTTATAGAAATATGGCAGAAAAGAGTGTGTTTTATCTTATTGATTGTTTACCTTAAAGATTATTTACCTCATTGTGAAGAATAAAGGAACCAAGAATGATAATCCACTTGAGAAATAATGTGGATTTGCAGTGAGGCAATGACTTGGAAACCAGAGAGATTTAAATGAATTTGAGGGATATTTAGGACCTAGAAAGAAAAAAGTTGAGACTTAGGCAATGAGAGAACAAAGTGAAGGTGGAGATAAGGGTAATTCCCAGCATTAGGGTAGGAAAATTGGAGAGATAGAAAGAGATGGAAAATGAGATACAGGGGGAAGATTTTAAGGAGGTGAGTGCTTAGGAAAAGTCATAAAACTGGTTTGGATCTTTGTAAAATCGAGACGTCAGTGCCACACAAACCGGGAAATGCGCCACAGAAGGTGAGATACATGGTGCTGAACAGAGTGATGCGGAGTCAGAGAAGACATGGGGCCGTCAGTGTAGCGATGGAAGGAAGGGCAGGGAAACGACAGGGCGAGGAGAAAGCTGAGGCCGGGTCCTGAAGCCCCCTGAAGAGTGAAGTGACCCCAGCGGAAGGGCAGCAATCTAAGTAAAAATGCACCAGGCTAAGAAAAGAGAACATTGAGAAAGATAGTGAGAGAAGAGAATTCTAAGGGAAGTATGGACACAGTAGAGAGTGACACAAAAATCAGATAAGGCGAGGAGGAGAAGGTATGGCGATGGCGATAAAGCTGTAATAACTAGGAATTTTTGAAGTCTTAAGTAGTACATGAAAGAAAAATGACAGCAAGTCATGCTTCAACGCGTTTTACAATATGGCACAATAGTTTTAATCTGGTGGAACTTTGGGTATTTTGCATTTCATATGTTTAATGATTGCTTATTAATATCTGCAAGCAATGCTCCAGTTTGTCCAGATGTACATCTCCGTTGCTGTTTGCTCCTACTGAGCACCTCTTCAGGGCCCGGGGTAGGAGCAGGATGGGTGGATGCTTGGATGGAGAGATGGCGGGGTAGGGGTAGATGGAGCTAGTAATCTTCTGAGCCTGGCTTTGGGGTTCACTTTTCTATTGTTTGCTGGCAAAATCTGTTACCACAGACCTGAGCCTGAAATCATTCATCTGTAGCACAGAAATGATACTCTCGGAGTGTTTTCCAGTTTCACAGAATGGTTAGGAGTTTCAAAAGAGACTCTGCAGTTAAAATTTCTATATAAGGAAGATATTCTTTACTCAGTGCAGGATGCTTCATGGAACATCTGAATCTAGAAGGATATAGTTCAGCCACAGCCCATGCAATTGATCTTTTAAATCAATAATACCCACACAGGCTAGATAATGCTTTGTGGGGAAACCTTTCTTAAGTATGGCTTATTCTGGTTAAATGTATGTTTTATTTTATTTTATTTTATTATTATTATTATTATTTTGTGTGTGGTACTGGGGATCAAACTCAGGACCTTGCACTTGCCAGGCAAGCGTTTATTCAACTGAGCTATATCCCCAGCCCAAAATGTATGTTTTAAAAGGTGCTTTTACATGTAAAAAACTTTTAAAAATTTAAAATTTTCTAAAGAACAAACTCAGAAATGATACCCAGTTACATACACCTTTTAATTTTATAATCTTTAATTAGCCACTAGATGCAATGCAGACTTTACAACTTGCATAGCAACAGTTCAAGTTGTGATCAGAGCTAAATGACTGAATAGTCAGATGTATCTGAACACTGTACCTAGCAGAGATACTTGTGGTATCACATGAGGCTCTGCATTTATGTTTTACAGATGAGAAATCTGTTACTCAGAGAAATTAAGTCAATTTTCTTTCAAGATGATATATAAAATTGAGTTCAGATTTTTCTGATTCTCTAAAGCATGACACTCCATCTTCTAACAATATACAGGCAAGGAATAGATAGGTAGATAGATAGATAGATAGATAGATAGATAGATAGAGATATTAGGATAAATAAGGAGGCGGAAGGACAGAGACAGAGACACACAGAGAGAAAGAGAGTCAGATAAAAAAAACGATGAGCAAGCTCAGGGAACAGAAAGGGGTAAAACGAACAGGAAACATACATGCAGTATGGAACACCCAGCAAAAATTAGCAATTACTATCTGGTTGGAGATACTGACTATATATATTCAGAGACTCAGTATATTCACAAATGCTTATATGCAAATAACCACGATCATATATGGAATCTTTGCAAATCTAGTGTTTGTTCACGTTCTTACCTCCAAATTTTTGGACCACACTAAGTACTTCTTAGACATGTGTATACCCACCCCAGATATCTTTCCCGATTACTCCTAAAAGCCCTCGCCTGCCTCTTTATGTGTAACTGTTGTTCCCCTGAAGAAATTACATAACATTCAGTGTGGGCAGTAGGTATTTGCCCAAAAGATTTGGTCTACTCATCATCGCAATAGTCATAAATTGCCATAGATGTACCTAGGTGCATCCATTTTTCCCCAGCTCTAATAATACTATTTTCTTCCAGGTTTCCTTTCTTCTACCTAGACCCCCAGAATTCCTATGTATCCAACAAGCACTTGTTGGATAATCTGCCAGGTAGTATTTTCTGGGGATACAAGTGAAAGTCATTGTCATTCTTGGCTTACTTCGGGGGGGGGGGACATAAAACATAAACAAATAAGTAAATTGTGCACATGGTGAAAGATGGCAAGTGCTATTTGATCTCACCCTTCTGATCCCCACTTGCTGTGCTACTGGATTTTAACTCTCTAAAGGAAATTCAATACATTGTGTCACTATTGTCTCCAATCTCCAAGGTTGCGTTTCTTAGCATGGCACCAAAGAAGCATGTGCACTGACTACTGCTCAGATATCAAGCTATATTCTTAACCACCATTTGGTGTGGTGAACTTCACTGTTAGGGGACTATTCACAGTTTCCAGAGTTCACTATAACACTCCATGCATCTTACACAGGCTTCTTTGTTCATTTACCTGAAACACTGCTTCTAACCCTTCATCTAGGTAAATGCTGAACAAGATTTAAGGACACAGCTCCTGTCAGCTACTTTCTGAAGACTCTCTGGTGCTCAAAGATAAGGGAGAATGGGGATATTAATAATCCCATTTATCTCAATAGTGTCCCATGTCTGTTTCTGTCATTCCACCTGTGATATTATAATGGATATTGTCTTACAAAATTCCCTACACGTATATGTTAGTCCCTAAGGATCTGAACTGCAGGAACAACCTTTCCATTATGTGTATCTAATAAAGCACTTCTCATAAGGTACATACTATGTTATGGTTCGGGGGATAGTTTTGCAAGGAGAAACAATATAATGCACAACATATATTTTATAAGATTATTTGTAATAGCCACCCAAAGAATGCTATACAAAAGAGTGCAGGAAATCTGCCCACACACTAAGACCAAAGAATTCAGCGGAGGGTCCAGATCCCATGGAAATGTGCTGCATGACTGCAGCTGAAGACCTAGAACTCATAACAGTGCCTCCCATGAATCCAACTGGAGGCCCAGAGCCCATAACAATATCTCATGCAGGCCTGTTTCACAGATCTGTACTGAGTAGGCCCAAAGGTCAGTGGTGGAATCTGGAAAGTCTGTGCCAGCAGGATGAAGAATCTGTGCTAGCAGCCTGAGGGATCTGCACTGGAACCAGGGAGAGATGCTTAGAAGAACCAGAGCTTCCCTAAAAGGTACCACAGCCATCCTCAGCAACAGTGAGGTCCTGTGCTCCTCTGATAATCAAGATGACTGAGTTCCCATCAGAAAAGCGAACAAGCTTCTCCAGGACACCAGCAGTGCACCATCTTCCCCTCTAGAGCTTGCTCAAAGTGAGGACAAGAGCTCCCCCAAAGTGAACCAAAGCCATTCTCAATGCCAATCAGGTCCCAAGCTCCTCCAAGGATGAAAACAGCCAAGTACATCAGGAAAGCCAGCATGAGGAGCTCCTCCAACAGAACCAACAGCTCCTTACAGCTTCTACCAACTCCCAGCAACCTTTCCCCACTCTCAACAACCTCACTTCTTCTTCTTCAGTTCTACCTCTTATGCTGCTGGCAACAATCCTCGGGTGGGTCTCCCACACCCAGCGCAATGCTTACTCAGTTCAGTTGGGGGTTACAAGTTGACCACCAGTTGTCAATCTACTACTTACTACCTTCGCTAAAGGGATAACGAACGTGTACTGCAAAGTTTAAAACTGTGAATACCAGGGCCTTATGCTAAAGTCACTTTAAAAATTAGTCTTTCTACAAAATACTCAGATTTCCTTAAAGAATTCACTAGTCATAGTTCACATTCACAGCCCCATTTTATATAATAGGTACTGCCCTGAGGAGTTCATGTTACTCATTTAATCCCCACAGGAAACATGTATGTGATACTATCCAGCTGATTTATAGATGAGGAAACAGAAACACAGCATAAACAAATCCTCACAATCTGACTTCTGGCCTTTATCTTCCTATATTTCACAATCTGCTCTTACATAGTTCCCTATTTCTTAAGGCTATCCCCCAAATTCAAGGACAATGAGAGAACCTTTAAAATAACTGATTCATTCAATTCTTATAGAATAGCATTAAATATTCACTATTCTCAGTCCTCATCTAAGTCCCCCTTAAAGTTTCTTTAGAAGATTAAAGTTGCCATGCCTTCAATTTCTTTTACTTAAACCATTATATTTATTCCTAATTTACATGTGGCTTGTCTATGGCTATTTATACTTTTTCTGACTGAGAGGAGCTATTTGGACATGAAATAATTTTATGTAACCCTACATTTTAAAGTTTATGTTTCATATTATGTGGAGACACTGCTTTCTGTACGTAAAATTATTACCAAATATGGCTATATACATGTTCTTGAATATGAAAGTATTTAACTGCATAATTTGAAATACATAAGACATTCCTCTTCAAATAGAACAACATGATTGCACATAAATGCAAGCTTGGTACATTATATTTATACTTTTCAGTTTAGATGCTGGAAAGAGGCTCAAATTTTTAAAAAGAAAAAATGATATTTATAAATTTTTTCATCTTTTCCTTTCATTGTCTCCACAGGCTGGACATAATCGTAGATATAAGTAAGAAAGAGAAAAGCCTCTGCATTAGACTTTGCATTTGTCTTGCAAAGTGTTCAACAAACTTGAAAAAAGTGAAAAAGATGTTTTCTATGTCATCACCGGATAAGTCATTCTGTCCTCATCCTGAGGTTATCAGATAGCAAAGTTTAGACACCAGTGAATGTTTGGTCGTCATGCCATGGAAACTAGGGCAGTATCCAGCAGGGCATGGAGCTCTATTCTGAAAATCAGGGTCTTTATTTCAAGGAACAAATACGATGCAAGTAGAAAAGAAAGAAACAGCGAACATACAGTGTACAAATACACAGACTGATGTCAAGAAATATTACCTGTCAAGCTTGTTCTGAAATGCACCCTGTGTGAGCCCTAGGTGCGCAGATCTAAGGGGATGTGAATGCAAAACTGAGAGATCCTGCTACCTTTAAATGTAAAGTCACCATTGAGCACCTGTAATCGTTCTTACAAAGATTCCAACGTGTATTATTATACTTAATACATGTCTTTTCTATCCCTCTTGATAAACTGTTCATACTTAACATGTGAGATTGCCTTGTATGTGTCTTGGTGTTCTAATTATAGAGCATCATGTCCATTTCATAATAAATACTCTATTAATGTGTAAATAAGTTAATGAGTGATAAACGTGCATCTTTAGCAGTGAGATCACTGGCTTTGCGCTACTGAAGTCTGCGTAGTAATTAATGGCTGGACCCTGGCAGTATACCATATGGGGATCATCAGCACAGACTTTCCCGATGCTGACCCCCTATCCCACGCGCCCCTCCTCTGGGTACCGTCTCCTGTGTGCTGCTGGGTAGTTAGTTCCTGCCAGTGCTTCCCTCCCTGCTTCCCACACTTGTGAATCGGCCATGCATAATTCCTGCTGCCGTATTCCCTCGATTCGCACCGATCCAATCAGACCCTGCCTTCCTGGATTTTTCACATAAACTCTTAAAGTGGAAGGTCACTGTGGTTAATTATCAGCCAAAGGATACAATTCTAAAGGAGCAAATTTTAAAACCACTGCTATTGTCCTTTAGCTCTTTCTTTGTTCTGTCCTGTTTACTTAGTTACTTTCTTACCTGTCAAAAGCTATTTTTTTTTGTTCTGCTAAGTTTCTCTTAAGCTAACCAGAGTATTTTTATGTCGTATGAACTGAGAGAATGCAAGTGTTAATATGTGGATGATAAATGAGTGTCAACCTCTCCTTTGCTCTCACTGTTCTCCATAGAAACCAGCCTGTCTTGCTTTCCATGTAATATTCTGTCTCTGTGAAGCCCGCATATTTTAGTAAATTCTCAGACCAAATTTCTAGCCCACCAATGGCACAGGTGTATTCTTTGTAGACATCCTAAAATTTTAGGAGGTGTGGTAGGGTTAGAGATCTAAAAACAGCATCAAGGCCGTCTGTCATTCACCAAGACAAATTCTTTGACAAGGAAGCTGAAGTTTTATTGTGATTTCTATGGTTACCATGTTCATCCCAAAGATTAAAAAAAGAGACCAGTTCTTTTGCAAATTTTTTTTTCATTTTTCCCTCAGGGAGAACAATCTGTCTCCTTTAAGTTTCTGTTATCCTGTTTTCTCCACCCTTCTACTGTTCTTGAAAGCTATTTTGCTATCATAAGACTGTTTAGCCAGAGTTAATATGCCATGGACCCGGACCTTCAAGTGCTAACGCAAATAAAAGAAAAAAGTGTCAATAACAGTCTAAAAAAGTTCATGTATTCTTTTACTTCAATGAAAAATAAAATCTTGTGTTAAAGAATTTAAAATAGAGAAAAGCACTTGTTTAACAAGATGGCAAAGAAATATTGAATACTATTCCTGGGATAAAAGACTGAAGATAAGTAAATATGGTAATATATAAATTAAAGATCTTAATTTTTTATATTATAATGGTTATTGAAGGTGTAATATATCCAGAAATTCAGAGAATCTAAATACATTGAAATATATTAATTAGACTTTAAATTTATTGTCAATTGCATTTAATTTTGACAGGGTGATAATTTAAGAAAAAAGAAAGAAAATTAAAAATTTGAATGTTAACATACTTTAGTGATACATCCAGGGTTGTGTTTTACCAAATTTGGTCTATTCACCCTTAATAAGGTACTAGCAAGTTTTAAACATTAAAATAGAAATAGGTAGCACATACTTTAAAATTAAAATAGTGTGAAAGCTTACATTATAATTAGTGTTACGAAGACTGGGTTGTTCAAAATCTCAAACTCCCATTATCTTCAGATATAATCCAGACTATTACAGAGATTGCAGTAAATCCTTTATATTTGTTAAAATCAAGTACTGGTCTCAAAAAAGCATGTACCAATCACTTCTAAAACTTGTGTATTGTAAAATATTTAGAGCAGAGAGAAAATAACATCAAGCCCTACTTATTAAAATGTTTCACTGCATTCAGATACAGTATATCTAATGATGGTTCAACACATTTTGCTTCAAATGTAAAATGTGGTGATTTGTAAACCACATACAGTTTTAAAATCTGAAGTCACTGCAGTACTTTTTACAAGTACATATGAATGTTTAACATGGTAAATATTTGTTTTTGTTAATACTACAACTCTTAATGAATGTGGTGCTGATTTACTTAGTACCAACTAGGACTAACTCAAAATGCTGTGGCAACCATTATGGCAAATATCTCATAAGTGCTGGACCCTACCCTGATGAAGTTTACAATCAAATATGAAGTTATCATAATAAATTATATGGTAATATTTGGAAAATGCTAAATACTAGTATGAATAACATGTTCTTGAAATTCAGCAAAAGGGAGATATTTTCAAAATGCTGCTTCAAATGGAAACATTTTAACACCTATTAAATTCCTCAGAGTTGCAGTGCTGTTTGAGTTCCTTATTTTTTGTAACTTTTGCCAACTAAAGCCAACAGGGATGTTTTTATGATTGGTAGCACTGGATCGAATGTGACATCTCACTTTTTGGTAACTGAATGACCCTCTGTGAAACCCATGGAACATTAGTTAATGGTTTTGCCATTATTATCCCAGCAACAATATCTCGTCAACACTTGCTTCACTAACTACAGAGAAGAGAGTTCCAAATGAAATGTCACCCTATGGCTGTAGGTTTTCAAGGCTTGGTAAGTTGCAGGCACACAAAGAGGCCTGAGAGCTCCAGAATAGTGTGCTTTTGACTCAGGACGTAGAACCAGCACTGAGACTCTGGCCATGTGTACAGTCACTGGCCTTCCCTGTACACTTGACCCCCAAGGGCCAGGCTTGGAACACATGCTCTTGTCACCTCCTGTAGCTCTTGTGCTCCTCAGTGACAACAATAAAAGCCTCTCCTCAGCCAATTGCAAACTAGTGTATTGAGGTCACCCACAAGAAGGACTTAGAAACTACCCTATGATACCGTGATTCATCTTCTTAATGTGCCTCACAGAAGTCTGAAGTGTAGGTCAGGGACCTAGAAATTCTCACTTTATGTTCCATGCTTCTGAGTTCACCAATATATTGCACAGCCTCTCCTCGTTCCAATTTTATTTTGCTCTCATTTGAAAAGTGTTTCTGGTACATCTTTCAATCGGATAATTATACCTTTAAGTAATAATCTTATATAACAGCTTACAGCTGTCTATGACAGGTTAAGTGTAGATAAGATATGAGATATTTCAGGAACTACTCACCATCTACAAATGTGTGTGGGGGTTTTGATTCCCTGAGTAGTAATCAGAGTAGTACTCTAAGCTGTTCTTAACTATATGGTAAAGATGTCTTCAGAATACTCCAACATAAAGAATGATCAAATGATCTCACGTTCATTTACAAATAGCTTTAAAAATGCCATTTATGACAAATGTCCAATCATGCTAACATTAAAATGTTTTATATTAAATCAATGTATTTTTCTGCCAAATATATTTTAAGATTTTCTACAGACAAGAGCACACTGAAATAGACACTCTTTGTTGCTAATACACGGCTGAAATAGAATCAAGCTAGCAAAACTGGGGTAAAAACATGTACAGCTTGTTTTTGATAATGTTACTAATATGCTTCTGAGGCTTTTATGTGCATGCAATGAAACAAACCAAGTACATAACAACGTGTTGTTTAGAGCTTAGATTTTCATTGAGGAGAATGAGTCATATATAAAAGTAGAAACTAATCCAAAGGCAAGTGGTCCTGAAGTTGAATTCTCACAGTTAAGATAAACTCATGATCTTGTCTCTGTTAAAGGGGACTAGGAACGTGAGCGAACGAGCAGCACCACTGGTCTCCTACACTCATTCTCTGGCCTCTGAGTACCATGTCTGCCCTTGGAGAAGTGGCTTCTTTCAAGACGCTGGGTCCAGAGTATCAGATACAACCTCAGGAATTCACTCAGCTCAAGACTTTCCTTGTCTCTCTTTGCCGGATGTTAGTGCCCCGCCCATCTGTTAGGGTCAGTTACCTGTGCCAGTATAGGAAATCCTTTGCCTGTTCAACTTCAGAAACATTAAGCAGTATTCAGAACTTCAAGTTCTGGAAGTTTTAATATGTATCCTGGAAGCAGAATCCCCTGTTCCACACATATCAATTAAATCCTCAAACTAGCACAGCAAAAAATTATGGAAATACTAATCAACTTTCACACTGTAATCACAAGATACGATGATAAGAATGGAAAATCACACTTTAGATTTGTTTTCTGATATCCTTAGAGTCTACTATGAAAACTACAGCATTCGATCATGGCCATTCATTTGCCACAAATACTGGTTTATGGAGGATAAAGCCCAAATCTTAGATCAGTGACCTAGAAGAGCAGTTTCTAATAGTCTGTTAAGCAGACTGTGTCTAGATGAAGGATGAAGGATCAACCAGAGAATATCAGATTCTTGGGTTTGTTGCAAAATATCTTTCTTCAGTAAAAAAACAAGTTTTGTATGAAGGAAGAGTGTATGGGTACTATGGGAATTGTTCAGACATCCTGATCCTATGGTACTTGCAATAGAATATCCTTCTAGTTTATGAGAACATCTGTGCCCTGTGCATCTCCCTCCCTTACACATAATTCTATAATGTTGATCCAAGTGCCTTATTCTGAGCATTTCCTAGACTTTTCCTCTAATTTCTTTCCTTTAATGTTCCTATCCAAATCATTTTTCTCTATGTGAGAACCTGACAATGCCTGTATTTCAGCCCACTTATCACTGCATACAAAGTAAATAACCAACTTTCTGCTCACAGCTCTTGTCAGTGGATGATTTATTTCTGCTAGAGAGATTTTGAGTGGGCCAAAAATATGGCAATTGTCTACATTAGGGTGGAACTTTACTGTGGGCTTAGGACCAACATACAAAATGCATTAATTAATCAACTTTTGTCACTGTCGCTAAATACCTGGGAAAATCAACTTTAATGAGGAAAGATTCATTTTCACTTAGAGTTGCAGTAGTTTTAATCCATTGCTGCATGGTTCTGCTGCTGGAGGCCTGAGGTGGGGCCGAACCCCACGGCAGAAGTGCGCGACAGGGCAAATCTGCTCAGCTGATCGCAGCTGGAAAGCAGAGAGCAAGAAAGCCAGAGAAAGACGCAGGGGATAACACATATCCTTCAAAAGCATCGCTCCAGAGACCTACTTCCTCACCTCCAATGCCTTTGTAGTGTCCCGCTCAGCTAGGACTCATGGATGAAGCCAGCACCCTCATGAACTTCAGTCCCTGGTCTAGAACCTCTCTCCACACATTATTCACTGGGGATCAAGCCCTCGGTACCTGAGGCTTTAGGGGACATTTCTTATTTAAACCATAAACTGAAGAATTCACAAACAAAACTGTATGATATTCTGTTTTAAAATAATGAGAGGGGTGGGAGAAAGCTAGTTAGTAGCTGAGCGAAGTTCAGATGTAAGAACCTATGGCCATGAGTTACAAAGCTGAATGACAGTTCAAAAGTATTTCATGCATGATTCTCTCTACTTTCACAGATTCTTGTAGTTCATAATAAAAGAACTTATTTTTTAAAAATGACCACTGTTAAATTTTGACAAACAAGCGGTAGAGCTGCTAAGTTCATATGCAATGACAGAAAAAACATCATTTCAACAACTGAAACAAAAATTGTTTGCATGGAAAAGATTCATTATGATTAATTCTCTGTGTCATCACAAACTTCAAGTAAATCTACACAGAAGAGTTAAAAAATTTTGCTTGGCATTTCAGAGATTTTGCAATTTATAATGAATGGATTCAATTTTGAATTCATATTATAGGGCACAATGAAAATAGCCAGGACAGTCAAAAGTGACAACTTCTGGATGGATTATGCAATATGGAAGACACTCTGCAAAATGAACACCACTGGCTCATTCCATTACGAGCATGCTTCCACCATGGGGAAGTCTGGTCTGTATTCTCTCCCCTTGATTCTGGACTGGTCTTATCATTTATTTACCTTTACTAATAAAGTGTGGCAGAATTGCTACCCTACCAGTTCCAGTCCTGGGCTTTGAGATGTGGTAGTTTCTGCTACCTAAGAAAGCCACCTGTAGAATATCTAAAGACTCTGAGCCCGCCATGACATAAGGAAGCCCAAAGTAGCTATGTAGAGACCCCACACACAGGACCAAGGAAGTGGACTGATGACCTTTGCCCCAGGCACATCTTTGCCAGTCTCTGGCATTTGAGTAGTACCAACATCAACTCCTCATATTATTAAGCAGGGAAAAGACATCTTGCTGTATCTTGTCTACATACCAAAAATGTAGAATTATGATAAAATAAGTACATCTTAAGTGACTGTTTTTGAAATAGTTTTCTATTCAAAAAGAGATGACAAAATGTTGAACAATAAGAAAGGTAAATTATGATATACCATTGAGATAGAATTATATATGTTCTTTGTGAATGATGACAGTGAAAACAGCACAGCAAATACTAACAATGTAGGGCTACATGACAAATTCTCATCAGGATCATGTGTGCACACTGATTTAAATCTATAAAGAGTTATGTATAAAACTAATTGAAAGACATTTAGGAGCACCATACCAATACCATAATATCTGTGTTTATGCTTCATAATAACTAAATATAATAAATATAAAATGAAATGAGTTTACTTTTTATGAATGTGGCACTTCAAATAAGGTGCTCACTTGTTTTATGTCCAAAATTTATCAATACTTCAGAATGATAAGTTGCCAGGGTAAAATAATAGAGAAAATTTCAAGTATGCATATTCAGAAGAAAAATGATTGACATTTCTCTCTGAAATATGCCTGGGGTATGCGGAATATTCCACAACACAGTACCTGAACTAGAGGAGAATTTAAATCAATATTTATTGAAAAATACGGAAACTGGGAAGAGTAGAAACCAAGAGTGTGTCCTTCATTTCAAAGAAGTATCCCCTAATATAAACAATGTACAAAAAATGACAAGCCAGAAGACTTTGTACAATAGTAGCTAATGCAGAATCATGTAGCATCAGTTAAAATGAGGCATTCTCCTTTATTCATGGTTCTGTAGTATTACCAAAATTTATTTTAAATGCATTGGCTGAATAGCAACACACATTTTCCCACAGAAATGACCAAAGAGTGATACTCTGTCAGGATGAGGTTTGGCCCTATTAAGGAGACAAGAGATTTGCTACTGGTAACAAGACTTGCAGAGGGTCCAATAGTCAGCAACTCAAATGAACCACAGAGACTTAAATGTATTTCTTGGCCTCGTAGTGAGATTAGGTTGGGAGCTCTGTTGGTGCTGTGAGACCCTGTAGCTCCAGAAATATTTTGACACTCCTAGCATCTCATAATAATTTTACTAGTTGAGAAGTTGTAGTTGAATCTGGCATTTTCTTTGTTGAGAAATATATGAGGAAGCCTTTCTTCAGAGAGTAACATACTATGTCACATTTAATGTTAACTTTATCATTCAAAAGTCTTCTTACCAATATTATCTAAGCAACACAAGTATTTGATCAAGAACAACACACTCATTATGTATGAATGGCCAGGGCGGGATCTAAACATATAGCTCAAAAAGACATAAATATCAGCTAAAGTAAAATGGGCTTGGGATATACAATTTAAATTAATTAAATACATTGTAGTAAGTAATCACTCTTCTATTACTTACCTTCATACTCATTAAAACATCTCTATTCACTTTCTTCATGAACACAGGGCCACGTGACCAAATCGCCTACAGTAAGCTTTTGGCTGAGTCCAACCCTGGTCTCACCACTTATACAAATTGCATATACTTAAGGAACTTGACTTCTATGTGTGCCTCGGTGCATCTGTGTTCTCATCTCTGATGCATAAACAGTATAAATTTTGTCCTGAATTATTAATAAGAGGAAAACATCTCCTTATGCAAGTGATTTGAGTAGTACCTGGGATAGAATAAGTAAGTGTGCAACAGAGGCTAACTGCACTGGGGTTGATTCAGGGCACCATCTTCCCAGGAACGCACATGTGAGAGAAAGAGTGGGCATGCAGCCTACTCTGTGGAGACAGTGCACTGGGAAGCACTGACTAGTTTCACCCTGTGACCCCTGTTCCTACCTCTGTACTTCTTGCTTTAATCTCTCTTACATTACTAAGCATTTGAACAGCCGGTTTGTGTATCCAGGCTCTAGACTGCAAACGTTAATTGCCTGAGCTACCTGAAGGAAAGAAAATTAAACACATAGAAATCTTTTTAATGTGGTAAAAATTGAAAATTTGTTGAGCACAGAGTATTATTAACTTGGAGTGTTATTTTCAAAGACATAATGATTAAAACAGCAAACATTTTTATAAGAGTGTTACATTAGTTAAGCTTTTATTGTATGTCAGTCAGCCTGGAAGAAATAACACTGAAAAATAAAATATATGTAGGGATTATTTTAAGGTGATACAGCACCAAAGTTATAAGCCTCAGTTTCTAAATGTTCTGGTTTTGTGCTTAAGGGAAAATTGTTTCAAGCAACGAGTATGTCCTGACTTGGCAAATGACTCAAAAGTTTAGGATTTTCTAATACAATGTTTACTTAGTATCACTGTATTATTTTATTAGAAGGTCAATGAAGTCTGAATTAATCCCTGGCACTTTTACCTTTAAATTTTCTGCTTCACATAGTGAAGGACTATTAATGAACAAAAATTAAAGCACGAACCAGAAATTCGAAAAATGCTTGAAGCCACTTGCAGGACTCTTCTAATTTGGTTGTGATAGGGTATGAATAAAAGCCTTATTTCCTCATTTCCATAATTCCCTCCCTTTTGCTAGTGGAACAACAGTTGCTCTTAAGTGCAAATTCCTTTTTATTAAGCATGAAGTAACCTGGGATGATGAAACTGAAAAATAATGTCAAACAATAGAGGCTTCCTCCAGAAGAAACAAGAATTGAGGTCCTGATTTCCTGAATGAATGCTGTTCACTCTGAGAGCGATTTTAAGACACTGTAGATTCATTACAAGTTCCTTCGTAATCACAATAATCTCCTAATATCATCATTCTTTATATCTCTCAAAGGCTCCTTCTTATTTAATTAAATTTGTGTAAATTGTCTTGAAAAGAAAGTTTACTGGGTATTTGCAACAAATTCTATAAAAACAAATGTTATTAGGAAACATCTTATTTCTACCAGAAAAGTGTTGGTACATTGCCTACAACCATATCCAATAAAGTATTCAACTGTTAATGAATTTTCTATTTAAATTGAGAAGAAAAATCATACATTTATCTGTTCAATAGCTTATTAAAGAATTCAGCCAGAAAAATAATTATTTAGGACTATGCTCAATGTTGCTGTTAAAGAATTAAGACTAAGTCCTACCGTGGAAAAAGTGTCTACTTGGATAATTCAATTGTAGTATCTATTTTCCTACTCTAGTGAAGAAACTAGGTTAGTGTGTGTGTCCAAGGAGGATATTTTTTGTGTATGACTCTAAATTACAGAGAGCAAAGAAATAGGCTAACCTGTTTGATCTGGCTCCAAGTCTAACACTGTTATTATTACTTATGTGTTACAAGAACTCAATAATCTCCTAATCTCAATTTCTTCATTTGAAAAGTACAGAGAATATTGGTATTCATAGTAGTTATCTCTAAAAAATTCAATCCATTTAGAGCTTTCTTATTTATAATAGATCTCAAAATCATGATGTTTCTGAATGTATTCCTTGACTCCAAGATATTTCTTAGGATGTAGAAACCTGAATAGAGGTTTTTTTCCAACCTCAGAAGATAAATTGATATAATTTACAGAATAGTGACTGTTCTAGAACTGATCAATTTTCTGAGATTGTGGAGCAAACAATTAGCCTGAAGCTAAAGAAATACAAGAGCTTCCAGGAACATAAGGGTCTCAAGCACCAACCTAACAAAAACAGAGTGGGAAGACAAGGCTTCCACATGAACCAGTAAGAAAGATTTAATATTTTTTCTGGTACCAGAGATTGAACTCAGGACCTTTGCACTCACCAGGCAGGCACTTATTCCACTGAGCCCCTTAATTAAATTTTTAACACATCACTAACCTGTGAGCTAACATGAGAGTATGGAATCCCTGGATACCAACTATGAAGGCCCTTGTATCAACCAGATTCTTTCTTATTCATTCAGTTTCTTCTCCATAATCTCTATTATGTGATTATAAGAAAGACTAGAGACAGAGAGTGGAAAAAGCTTCCCTTATGATACAGACCTGGGGCTACTGGGAACGTTACTAAAGAAGAGCCAGAGACCTGCCCAGAGCCTTGCATATAGAGGAAGAGCCTAAAGCTGCAAACAAGATAACCCTGTCACTGCAGAGCACAGTACTAAACCCATCATGCCTGGGCGAGGAAATGGAAGGGAAAATACCTGCACTTCTCAGGTAGTAGAGAAGGGCAGGATTCCTGAGAAAACTTCACACAAGGGACAAAGCTGCCATTGCTGTGGAAGAATATCAAGAATCCCAGTCTCTCAGAGGTATGTGTGCCTCTTGGTGAAGGGCATAAACAAGGACAGAGATTCTGAGGAACAGAGATAGAAGAAAAACCTAATACTGAAGGAAAAGGAAAAACATTGAGGAAACTGTTTGACAAACCATTTTAAGTGAAGAAAACCCTAGCCCTAAAGAATCTTGCAGTCAGTGTACGCTGAAGCTAACCAAGCAATTATGGAAGATAAACCCATCTCACCTGACCAGAGGGTCACACACTCTCCTACTGAGAACGACCCTGGAGAGGAAAGCATGTACCTCAGGACTATTAACAAATCCTACAATTTTTTTTTGTTTTTCTTCCTTAAAGTTTATGTTCTTTTTTTTATTATTTTAAAAGTAAAAGCACAAAAACATATTAACAAACAGACACAAAGTAGCATAAGAAATAGTACAATCAAAACTGATTTACAGACAATGTGACATGGACTCAACAATGGTTGTTGCTTTACCTATTGATATCTTTGAAGTGTATATTCATGAACACAGATACAGACATGCAAAATTGGTCAATTAATCATCTCAACAACAGGAAAAAAAAAAAAAGAAACCAGAAAGCATTAACAGAGGCACAAAGTAGTACAATAACAGTAAGATCATAATTGAATTATAGACAAAGCATCAGAAAACCAACAGTAGTTGCTGCTTTGCAAATTGATATCTTCAAAGTGTAACAAATCCTACAAATTATGTCCTCTGGTCTTCACAGGCTTAAACTAAGACTCCATCGGAAAAGATGGAAAAATAAATACTCAAGATTTATTTCCATGTAACTCACGAATTTAAAATATGTGTCAAGAAAGTAGAAGGGAAGTGATCAGAGAAGAGGAAGGAGACAAAAGGGAAAAGGCAACAATCAAAGAAGGTAACAGAGGCATGGATGTGCTCAAAGTATGTCATACACACCCCTGAAATGTCGCAACGGAGCCCATTACCCTGTACAGCCAACAGGCACTGATACAAAGGAGCGAACTCCAGTTAAAAAGAAGTCTCAAGGGACTTTAGAGGCCATTCCAAAGCGAGCAAACACCACAATGTATCAGAACTTGTGGAATGGAGGAACTATAATGGAAGAGAAATTCACAGTATTAGATGCACACTTGGCAATAGAACAAAACCGAAATCAAAGTTTCCATTTTAAGCAACTAGGAAAATAAAACCAAAACTGAGGCAAGAAGAGGGAAAGGAGAAGTAAAGATAAGGATGGAAAACAGATATTACAAACAAAAAAGCGCAGCGTAAACCATTAAAACCGAGATACAGTTTTTTGAAAAAGATAAATAATATGAATAACTCCTTCATTAGATTTAGAAGGAAAAAAGGAAAGTAAAAAAAAATGACCAATGTTAGGCATTTCTTTACTATTTTATTATCTGTAGTTTAGTGATATTACATAACATTATAGGAATATCAAAAATAAATTTATATCCATAAAATTTGGTAACAAATGAACAAAACCAGATTTCTTGTCCTCAAAGCCCACAGAAATGTGCAGCCTAAATTGATTTATATTTACAGAAGTTGTTGAACTTTTAGTTAAAGAACTTTAAACAAGGAAACTTCCAGATTGTTTCACTATAAATCCTCACTGGAAATTGTTCCAAATATTTAAGGAAGAAATAGTATGAATTTTGTGCAGAATTTCCAGAAGGAGTGTGGTTTCCCATATAGTTTTCTTTTCAGGCTGGCATTACTATAAAAACAAAAACAGACAAAGCCATTACAAGAAAGCAAATATGCAGAATAATATTATTCCTAAATATAGATGTAGAAAGATTGTCAACAAAATTGTATCCAGCAATGTACACAAATGTTAATTCATCATTATCAATCAGTGCAATTCTATCATATCTGTGGACATAAAAAGATGGTAGCAAACCAGGATCATCTTAGTCAATGCAGAGGAGTCCTTTGACAAAGTACAACAGCTCATACTAATAATCTTCAACAAATGAGGAATGAAAGGAAACATTCTCAATTTACTAGAGGACATCTAAGAAGTAACACAGCTTACATCACGTCTTTTAATATTAAAAGACCATTAGATACAGAAGAAGTATAAAGTTAGGCAGCTCACATGATCTCACTTTGAGAGTCACTTTAAACATATAATAATCAAGATAGTGATATATTGGAAAAAGAATAGAAATATAAATCAATTGTAAAGAACAGGGTCCAGAAATAGACCCACCCATATATGGTGAATTGATTTTTGGTGAAGTTGCAAAGATTTGGAGAATGTATATCTTTTCCACATGCAATGCTAGAACTATTGGACATTGAGAACCAAAATAATTAACCTCAGATTATTCCTAGTACCCTCAAAAAACTAACAAAAAAGGAATTGTAGACCTAACCACAAAATATAAAACCAGAAAACTTCTGGATAAAATTCAATGGAAGATTCTGGTGAACTTCTATTAGTCAAATACTTCTTAAAGATACTGTAACAACCATGAACCCTAAAAGGAAAAATACACAGTGCAATCTATTTTATCAGAATTAAATCTCATGAAGATATCAAGAAAATGAAAAGACAAACTGCAGACAGGAAAATATATTTGTAAAACATGTGTTTGGTAAAATATTCATGTGCATTAATAACTAGAGAATTCTCAGAGCTCCCTTACAGAGAAAAACACTGTAAAATGGGGAGAGTATTTCAAAAGACACCTCTTGTTCAGAAAGTTGAGTAAGGTGGCCAGTCTCACTGTTCACAAGCTATGGAGTAGTTAGTGTTCCGTGATGGCCTCAGGGACACTGCTTTGAGTGCCTTTCTCCTTTAGGGTTGTGGGCGGGACCTGTACCTATGATGGGGACTCATGCGCAAGAGGAGGCTACATGATAAGGCAAAAGGGAAGTGTTTTTGCAGAAATAAACAGCCTCCCTCAGTTGATTTTGAGCAATTCCAAAGAGACATTATCTACATGGGTTTAATTTAATTGTGAGTTTTAAGAATTTATTTAGCACTAAGGAACTGAAGAAATCAGAGAGATACTCCTGTTGGCTTCAAAGAAGGAGTGATCTGCCCATGGAGACAAGACCTCAGAACAGATCTGGGAGAGAGCTGAGAGTGACCTTAGGCCCATCGCCAGCCGGAAAGGCAGGGACAGCAGGACTACCACACAGAAAAGTGAATTCTGCCACCAACTTGAATGAGCCGGGAATTAGACTTCGAATTTCAGGTAAAACTGCTGCCCCCCCTGACACCTGGATTTCAATCTAGTGATACCATAGGAAGCGTACCCGGCTAATCAATGCTTGACCTTCCAACTCACTGTGAACTTTATGGAAGAGATTTTTGTGACTTTAAGGAACAGCTCCTGCCTGGCAAATGCAAAGTCCTGAGTTTGATTCCTACTGCACTCCCCCCAAAAGCCCCCAGCAAATGTTGTTTGCAATGACTCTGAGGATAAAATTTATATATTAGAAATAAAAATGCAAAATTATGTAAAGACTTAAGAGAAGAATTTGGCAGTTTCTTCTAAAAATATAGATATGCATTCACCATATGACCCAGTAATCATATGCCTGTGTATTTATTTTGAAAAACAAAAAAGTAGGTTCACAGAAAAATACACAGGTAAATTTTTAGAGTGGCTTAATTTACATACATACCCAAAAAGGCTTTCAACTCAAATGAGATACTACTGTCTAATAAAGAAGGGATGTTTGATACATGAAATGACTTGATGGATACCAAATGTGTATATGTGTTTATACACAAATGGTTAGTGTTTAAATCAAAATGGACAAAACTTCTTAGGCTTAAAGAAAAATTGCCAACAAATCTGAGCTAAATATGTTCAAAGCCAGGGGTGAGTATTTCAAGGAGGTTTAGTGACAACATGTTTTTTGTTCTAATACATTTTTCATGTGAATATTTACTATAGTGTTCACACTTGATTGTTCATAGGTTGATGGCAATTTCTGTCAAATGATAACATTATGTTGTGTCCTCATCTACCTATTCACTGGATCTGACACCATGGAACTTTGGGCTCTTCCCCAAATTGAAAACATGCATGAAAGGGAAACATTTTGAGTCAGTTCATTTGAATCAGTCAGTCAATCAATTCAGGATATCAGGTCAACCCTGACAGTGCAGATAAAGACAGTCATGGGAGAAGACTTCCAGAACTGCTTCAGAAAGCAGCAACAACAATGGGCTAAGTGTGTTCAAAGTGCAGGGGAGTATTTTTGAGGGAGTTAATGACAATGTGTCTTATGCTGCAGTAAATATTTTAGATGTTGTAAACATCTGCAATACATTTTGGTCACACCTGGTATTAAGAGGTTCACAAGTCTACACACTCTACTAAACGAACCAATTAGAGAAATAAAACATAGCAGTGGTGGACAAGCCTTAGGGCGATCAGATATACTGACTACAAGTGATTTTTAGGTATAGTAAAATAATACTGTATCTTGCTTTTATCAAAGTGACTACACATTTGTCAAAATTCATCAACTGTATACTGAACTCATTTACATTATTATATATCCATTTCAAATAAAACATTACATTGCTAAACAAAATATAGCTGCTGGATTAAAATCTCAGTGAGTTAACATGTTTATCCTTTATTCATCACATTTCTAAAAGAAGTTTGTAATCCATAGGCCACTCTGCATATGGTGATTTAGGAGACAAGTTCCCTTCTTCTTATATCTATGTGTTCTTTAATATATGAACCCTATGCTCTCCAAGTTAGTCTGCCCCAAGTCAGCAAACAGGAAAGAGCATGGTGGGCACACATTATCAGCGGGCCAGGACTGAAAGCAGCGAGTGTCACAATGCCCACCCCAGGTCTGGGCGACCAGAGCCACAGGTAAGTGGAGGAGCTGGTGGAATTCTGACAAGTGATTCTATGGGAAACACACAAGACACATTCTGTGAGGAGAAAATCGATTGATTTATTTCTTTTATAGTAAATAAAGAAACCAAACTATTGCCCACATAGTATAAAATTTAAGACCTAATACTTAAACAAATACAAATAACACAAAAAGCACAGTGGAATAAATAATAAAAATATAGCAATTTTTGCAGAACATTAAGTTCTCATGGAATATCTCCAATGAAATATACCATTTTAAATGAATTATTGAACATATTATTGCAGAACCTTCCCACCTATGATGTTATTCTTCAGAGTTCTTATTTGTACCTCAGCTCCTGAGTTTGTCTTCAGATATACTCTTCTGTGTAATTCAAACTAGAGATGTACCCACTGGGGAGGGACAACATCCTGAAGAACAACTTAACTAATTACCTTTATTAAAAATGAACAATTTTGAAATAAGATTTTAAATGTTTCTCGAACATTAACATTCTAAGTAGATTCCACTCTTCAATCATTTTTTTTCTTCCCAGATTTAAAACAGCATTTTATAAAGGCAACAATTTTGTTCTTGTCTCAACTTTTGAAGGAAAGCTTAAAAATAGTATTTAGTAACTTATACTGGAAAATCATTCAGAGCAGCCTAGAATAAAAAATAAATACAATTTGATTTATCTTAACATTTTGGTTGCTAGATGATAGATCATATAATACTGCCTACATAAAGTGTTGATTGTTATCTGTTTTTCTGTCTGCAAATTCCTCTATTAAGGTTGGGTAACTTGCTATCAGATTTCATAGTCTACAAAGTGGTTTTTAGATTCATAGAATTTTAACATTATTTACTAAAATATTGGGTTTTTCTTGGCTTAAGTAACCCCACAAAGCATCGAAAATGAATGATTGAGAGACATTTGTAAGCAGTCAGAATGACACAAAATCATTTCTCATCCCATGAATATAAACTAATCATTGTTTTAGTGAATTTCTCAAAGGAAAGTGTGTGTGTATCTATATCTATATCATGTGTGTGTGTGTGTGTGTGTGTGTGTGTATATATCCTGATCATCTTTTGAGGACAAGTGAAATGAAATAGCACAACTCTGGTTAGCTGTGTGTAAGTATAGATACGGATCTTCTGTATACCTAAACTTCATTACAAAAATGATTTTCAGATTTGTAAGTTGAGTTTGCTTTAAGCTTGCAATCTCCTGAACTATCAGTCATTATCTATGGTTATTAATGCAGGGATGTGGCATGTTTGTGTTAAACTGGCACAGCGTGAAGCGTGAAATTTATGATATATTTTAGACTTCATGTTCATGAATTGTTTTCTTGTGAGTGGGAGGAACACAGCTATATAAAGACACGTTATGTTTCAAGGTCTGTCTCATTTTGATACATATATATACATATATATTTACAGAGTATAAATAAGAAACAAAATGAGGAGAATTAAATTTGAAGAACTCAATATTTCAAAAGCTTGGAACATTGTTTTTAAAATTAGTTCTAAGGAGAGACCAAACAGTGGAACAAAGATTGAAGGGAAGTACCGGGATGATTCTAATGAAACTAATATTTTCAGGGGAAATGTGACCAAGCAGAGGAGAAGTGAACAGCAAACACTGTGAGGTAGATCACTTTAAGTGAATTTTTTTCTTTTTAAGGATATCAATATTTATATTTTATGCTGTGTGGTAAATAGAGTTTTATAAAATAGTCACTAATCATCATTAAACAAATAATTTGTCTTTGAGTAGATTAATGCAATACTTCAAAAAGTTTGGTCAAAAATGTAGAAATTTAAAATGCTGTATGCTAATACTAAATTTTTACCTTGTATAAACTATCATACAGCATGAAGTTAGTATGAATGTATTCTACATAGAGTCAGAAAAATATATATGACAAAATATATATTTTCCAAATTTACTGTCTCTTTTTGCTCTTATCTCCTTTTCTGTGCTATGGACTTGTTTAGTGTAATACAAGATTAATATCCTATGGAAGTTCTAGGTTAATATTAGGTTAACGTTAATGTAATCTGTTACACGGCTCAGCAGTTGAGTGCCGTCCAGTCCATTCATCTACTTGCAAATATTAATCACATAATGACTGTTGCCTTACATCGGGATAAAATGAGAAGGACAGCAAGATGGGAGTTTACAATCTAGTTCTTGAAATGCAGATTCTCGTGCTCTGAACTTCATATTGTGGTTGAGGATGCATGCTTTGAAAGACAGGTTTATGAGGACAAGTGATGATAGACCAGGAAATCATAGAAAAGTTCAGTGAAGAGCTAAGGTGAGCCTGTGTCCGTGAGTTAGGATATTCCTGGAAGAAGAAACAGGGCACAGAACTGCATTATGACAGCGGTAAACACTGATGAGAAGCTCTTGTATCAAAGGCAGAGGAGCAAATGTACAAAGCTGCAGGCACGGGCTTGACTTTGAAGGACGTACCGACCTCAGATACATCTTATGCTATTTATGAGATCGGTAATAAGGTCTTAAAGTGTTTTAAATTTGTGTGTGTATAAATATAGGACTACAATTAGATGATGTGCGCATCTAGGTTTTCCCAATTTTCTGTAGAGAGAGCTTCTTAAGATCAGAAATAACAGTGAGAAAAATACTGCAGTCACTTAGGGAAGAAAGATTAGTTACTAGCTCATTACCCTTCCTTCATGGACTAAAAGAAAACAATTATTTCCAAGAGCATGAGACTCTATTTTATAGAGAAGAAAGATTAACATTGCATTTATAGCCTATTCTAGATTTATTATAGCGATGGCTGCAATTTAGATTCCTGTGAGGAATTAGAGAGTTTCACCATGCATTGTTGGATATTTTGAAAGTCAGAAGTGAAGTGAGACAAATCTATGGTGTAGAGCATGTTATTGATAAGTTAGGAAAATGTTAGAGAAAGTAAAGGAAGAAGAGCAGATATTAAGTTTATATGTTAATAGGAGAATACAATAATACTATCTATTTTAAACTGTATTAATTATTTACTGCTGTTTAACAAAGTTTTCAAAACCACAGAGGCTCAAAACATGCCTTCTTTCACAATTTATGTGAGTTATGAATTTGTTTGCAGAATAGTTGGACCCACCTTTTCAGGGTCTCTCAAATGCTGCAGTCAAGGTGACAGTGAGTAGGTATCAGGTTCACTGTCATCTGAAAGATCTATTGGGAGATGCCAATGTCTTAGCTGACTCACATGGTTGTTGGCAGGATTCTGTCACTTCCATACTATTGGACAGTTTCTCAGGTTCTAGCTGGCTATTGTCTGGAAGCCACCTTTGATTCCTGCCACATGAATCTTTTCATGGACCAGATATCAGTATGGCATTTTATTTACTCAAGCAAACATACAAGACATGCCACAGAGGAGAGAATGTTTAACATGAAGTCACAGCTTTTTATAACTTAATCTCAGAAGTGCAATTCCGTTTGTCACATGTTCTTTCTTATAAGCAAGTTAGGTCCAGTTCACATACAAAAGAAGAGAATTAATACCAAGATATAGGGATCATTAAAAACCAACTTAGAAGCAACCAGGCACTGAGCACAAGCCTTAAAATACATGGCAAATGTGAGGTAGGGACAAAAATGAAATCAGGATTTGGGATTTGCCTGTTAGAAAGACACAACAAAATGCATTTCAGGACACACCAAGAAATAAACCTGAAGAGTAGAATGGGACTTACAGTAGAGCAGTTTCCTAGGAAATATGCTACAAAGGAGGGAGCAACAGGTTCTAGGCAGATGGGGCTACATTTCACAGGGTAACAGCCTGTTTAGCTGTGTGCATCTGCCTCTAAACTCCAAGAAGACAGGCTTGGCATATTCTCGGTTACCTGTACAACCTCAGTACTTCTCAGAGTCTGAGAACATTTTAGGTGCTTAATACATTTTACATGTAGAACAATGGGCTTCTACTTAAAACTTATTTTTAAATGCTTTACCTAAGCCTAAAGTGGGCTGTTATTTCTCATAGATCAGCCCTTTGGCATCAGTGGTCTTCAGTTTCATTATATTTATTTATCAAAGCAATAATCATTTAGGAAAAACAAATTACATTAGAAAATCTGTTACTATATCACCATGAGTAAGGTCATATTTTCAATCTTGTAAATGACACACAGTCATTGGAATTTAGACACAGAAAAGAGGAAGAAGCAGAAGTGAACATAGAATGCTTAGAAGCTATTCTGTATTGTAAAAGAAATTTACAATATAAGTAGAAAGCCTTGACACATAATAGCAACTATGACTGAAAATTCAGGGAAATTTTTAACAAAAATAAAATAAATTTTAGAGCTTAAAAGTTGTGGACATTTAAAGGAAAGAAGAGTTACTAAAATTTGTATGTATATAGAAGGGTAGCTGGGATAGGTTGCTAATGTCTGTGGTTTATTGAAAGGAACAGTCAATGCTTAAATTTTTCTTTTTACTTGACTAATTTTGCATGCTTGAATCTGGTAATTGGGATGACTGATCTGGAAACAATAATATGAAGTATAAAAACCATTGTTGAACTCCTACCATGTTGCATGGTGAAGCTTTGCAACTTTTCCAATATTTTCTTTTTATTACTTGTTACTATCTTTGATTGTTTGATCAATCATACATTCTTACATCTGGTAGAATGAGCAACTTCATTGAAGATAACAATATGTAAAGTAGCGACCGTTGTTCATTCCTATCATTTCGTTTTGAGGTCATGTATCACTTTTGTTGTTTTTGTGTTGTTCTGATTTTGTCTTCATTGTTGTTTTGTTACCTTTTTATCTTTAATATAAAAAAAGAATAATAAAAAACAGGGATAGCCAAGGGACCTTATGGATAATATGGGAATCTGAAGAATGAGGCAGTGAAAGACAGCAAAGGGTAAGTATTCTAAAGAAGAAAGGGTGTGTGAGAATATTCAGGAAGTGACTGAAGAGAAACAAGCCGAGTATTACAGCCACTAGTTTTCACTTGACGATGTAAGGGTGCCCATGTGACCTGGTGTCAGTTTATGAAGACTTTACCTTCTCCCTCTTAGCTTAACTTCTGTGAGACTCACTTCACTTATGAAACTTAGAACCATAATGGCATAAGCCTCACGACATTCATGTGAGGACAAAGTGATATATTTCTGTCAAGAGAAAGTTACCAGCTGGCTTCCTCACTCAAAAAACATCCCTGATCTTCTTATTTCTTTGATTTCTTCTATCATTCATCCAGAAGATACAAATTTCACATTTTTCTGGCCACTTTCCAACCAGAAGAGCTCTTTTCTGAACCTGAATTATCGGAAAGTCACCCAGGAAGTGTCTCTCTTCTCAGAATTAGACAAAAGCTCAAAAAATCTTTCACATCTCTCCAAAACTTTAGCAAAGGCTATCATGTGCACAAAGACTTTAGATGGCCATTTTGTGGATAAAGAAGTGATAGAACATGTATGATGTCACCAACAGAAATTTTCAGATCATCCGTAAAAGAAACGGTGATAGAAAAACCCTGGAGTCAGACAATTTCGATGTCCTAGGAAAAGATATATTCACCTGGAAATGCACTGGATTTTCCATGGATGTATATGAGGAGCAGGTCAATTTTAACCAGAGTATGGTGACCTGCAGTGATATTGAAGGATTTACCCCTCAATTACTGTAAAAAAAAAACTTGGAAAAATCCATTTCAAGAGATAAGGCCTAGTTTGGTCTTCATTTTCCAACATTTCAGCCCATTGTCACTTGGCCTTGTTCCACTGGGCTTTTGATAGCACAGAACAATGTGGGAGAGCACAATGTGTGTCATAGAAATGGAAAGATGAAGGAAAGAGGGGGCTTCCAAAATCTCCTTACCTGGCACATCCCAATGACCTAACTTCCTCCCATTAGGCCCTATCCCTTATGAGTTCCAGTATCACCTAACAGAGCCACAGGGTGTTGAACAAGCCTTTAACAACCCTTTAATGCTTTTGAGGGGGTATTCATATTGTATCCTATAGCATTTGACTCATAGGTCCATAAAAATAATTCTACCACAATACTCAGTCTATGTGCATTTTATGAAATTTAACTCAGTGTATTGTTAAGTTAAATAGAACTAAGTACCTTAATAGTAACTCTCAATTTCTAAAGAAAATATAGAAATATCTTAATTAGATTCATCACATTTATTAATAGAACATAATGAATGAAGGGAGGTTTTTAAAGACAATAGTTTGGAAGAGAAGACTAGGGAAAGCCTAAAGTCTCAGGTGAATATTCGAGGTAATCTAGTGATATTGCTTGGTGGCCACGTTTCTTACTTTCACTGTGAATATCACTGGATACTCGTGTTTCCTTGGATTCCTTGTCACGGAACCCATCGCTTGGTCATATAGGAACAGACACACGTGGTCACTCTCTTTTCATCAACATTGATATCCACGCTACATGTGTTTTCTGATCATCTTGTCTGTTTTTTTTCTATGCAGTCTTCCTCTGTATATTTTAATAATTAGTGACTGCAAGACCTCTCCTTGCTATGCTCTTTTTTCTTCCTACTCACCCTACATTTCTCTGCTTGTAAATGACAGTCACAACTCTATACCTGGCCCATAGCACCCTGAGTTTTCCAGGGATGGCTCTTGGGCACCTGCGTCTCAGCCAATCCAATACAAATTCCTCATTATCTTTCCTCCCAAGGCTACATCTACTCCTGTTCTTAATCGTGGTGAAAAATATGACCAGCCTTAGTATTCCAGACACACTAAATACACCCACAAAAAAGATCTCTTATCTATGTTTCAGCCACACCCCCACTTCTCTTTAGGTCCTTGTTATAGCCTACCTGAAAGCGTATCAGTTTCTCTGATTCTAGTCTTATGACACCCCAAAAGCCACTGAGATTGTCACAAAAGCTTTCTTTTAAAAGGCAAAGCTGTTAGTCACTTCTTAGGTTAACGTCACCCTCAACACATACACAGTGCAGTGCATATAGCATATGATCTGGGGCATTCCATGAGCCTGTGACTCCTGTCAGCCAATCTTAACTTACTTCATGACCGACAAGCAGGCATATCAAAGGATCTGTCCTCCAGCAAGGGCCTGGACTTTTGCTACACTTCCACCCCATGTTTCAAACCTTTAGCCCGCTGAAATCTTAGATTCAAACCAACAGATAAGCTCTTTGAGAATAGGGGAATACAGGTTCCAGAATTTTTTTTTATTCTCAGCACTGGTTTATTATTTTAAATATTCTATAGCTATGTGTTTCATTAATTAATTAATGCATAAATGGTGAAATCAATAAATGTTCAAGTAAATGGATATTCTTGCACTTCTTGATTTCCAATTAGAAAGCCATTCTGGTGTCCAATTAGAAAGCCACTCAGTGCTCGTGACTGTATCTTACACACTAATTTTTGTACACACGTCATGCCAGCCTCCATGAAGAAGACCTCTTCACACTCACGTTTTTGTTCTTTGGTCTCTTATCATATTGCTGTTTCATAACGTCTAAGGCTTGTTAAGTTTGTACTCAATGGTGGTGGAGTCTTTGTACACACAGAGCTAGCTGTGTCCTCAATTTACAAATCTGACTACTGCAGGGCACACATTTAGTTGACAAGTTTCTATAATACTTAGTGCAGTCAGTATCACTTGTTTTGTGTGTATGTGTGCTCACTTTTATTCATCATTTTTAAAGTTGTCATAGGCTCATTACATCATATGCCTAAAATTTTAAGGCCTATTTGCATAATTTAGTACCAAATGTATATAAACTATTTTTAATGGCTATGCTAACTCTAAATGATTACTGCTTGCCAAAATATTCTTTAAATGTTTACTTGTATTAACACGTCTATTTCTTCTAAAAATTTATTTATAGATAATATTGATATCTCCACCTAACAAATACTGTTGAAGAAAAAGAGATGAAGTAATCGAATCAGGGTCACGAGGCTCATATGTGGCAGAATCTCAGCTTGAACTCAGACAACTGAATTCAAAAATTTCTGCTCTTAACCATATCTCTATTCTAAACAACTACACTGAGGGGGTGGCATTCAGTGTAGCACCCACGGAGGTGTACACTTACCTAAATGATGATATATTTTCCCACGGTATTGAATAGATTCATATTTTGGGATCACCCAAGTGGTTTGCTGATCTCATAAGCATTATAATCCACCCTAATCCTCATTCTTCTTCCCCATTCTTTCTTCCTTCTCTGCCCAGCTCAACTCTGTTGTTTTCCTTAGTTTATGGCCACCAGCTTATAGATGCCTTGGAGGGGCATCTGGTTTGTAATTTGGAGCCAGCATCCAGTCTTAGTTCCTAAACCTTCCTTAAGTCTGGGAGAAGTGGTACAGGACAATCTTAGGACTAGATCCAAGGCATATGCTATGGATTAAGTACATGTGTATCTCAAGAATTTACACCTTGAATCTTAAATCCCCAGATGATAGTATTTAGAAGTGAGATCACTGAGGTGTCATGAATGGATCAGTTCTCTGAAGAAAGGGCTTAGAGGGAGGAAATCATCATCTTTTGTTCTTTTTCCTCTTCTGACAGAATGTAGCAAGAAAGGTCTCAGCAAATAAGAAATGTCAGCCCTGACCTTAATCTTGCACCTCCCATTCTCCAAAATGTCTAAAAAATTAATTTACATAATTAATAAATTATTCAGTCTAAGACATTTTCATGATAGCCTCAAAAAAAAAAAAAGACTCACCCAAGATACTTGACATCCTTCCAAAGGCGGCTAGAAGAGAAGGATGCATACTGCTCCTCTTTCTGCGTGCAAAAAAATAATAACAAAGTAGTAATTGACCTCAAATCATTAATTCCAGTCATGTAAGAATCTGATTTCTATGGATAGTACTGGTGAATTTGTATCCATGAGGCTACCTGCTCAGCATGTTCATTGTTAAATTAAAACACTAATTTTTGCTTTGGGAACGTATTTCACCCTCACTTCCTCTCCTGTGCTGCAATAGTGGGACTTGTATAGCTCAGGGTGCATGTGTGGTGCAGGCCTGAGCTGTGAGAACAAGGCCTGGAGATTACGCTAAGACTGTTGTGCAAAGACCTCGCTCGAGAACAACGTGAACAGTGCCAGGGAATATAGACATCGTCGTTGGAACTCCTGCCTACCTGTGTGCATAAGGTCATTTAATTCCTCTAGGATTTTCAGTTGCGTGATTTGGTACAACAATGAGAAACTAAAATCATTTATGCAAACCAAACCAATAATTGAGAACACAGATGCCAGTCAGGTAACAGTCATCAAAACTGACCACTTGTTTCACTGTCCAAACTTTAGTTAACACAGATGCTTTTTCTCCGTATCTGTCAACCCTGTATGAAGCCTCAGGTAGTCATGCGTCAGAGACTCATTATTCTTGCATTTTGCAGAGGAACATTATAAAGAACGTCCTCACTTATTCATGGTGTCTATTATGAAAGCAAAAACAAAAATGCAGTCTTTTATGAGGTGAGAGAGTAGTGGAAATAATGAGCTGTATTCTGGTGTAAGTAATGTCCAGATATGTGGCAGAGTGCATGTGAATTACACAATCACATACATTTAAAATCACAACTATGCAAGCACTGTCATATAAACATCCAAGGAACTATGGTCATAATAAAGGAAATAGACATTATATAGAGGTTGAAAAAGGCCTTCTTGGCTATATAACACCAAGCCACCCTTTTACAAACCAGGCATGAGCTTAGAAGCCACCCAGCCATCCATGGGAAGCCACCCAGTATTTTTCTTTGCATTCTCAGACCACCAACTTCACGGTCAATACATACAACCTCCACCACCTCAGCTCTAGGACAAAAGCACATTGGTGCCCTCTGGAGCGGGCTTGAGGAGGATCACCCATTACAGACCCTTGATCTCAGGCTTTAGGGAGGCAGGAAGTTTTGATGTCCAAAGTTGGAGCTGAAGCCCTTTGGAGGATCACAGACTCCAAGTTGACCATCTCCTGGGCTGGTATAATGGACTCTACTGGGAGAAGCGCCATGAAGCAAAGTTCACAGGTCAACTCCAAAGCACAAGTCCCACAGCAGTGGCCACTTTCATCCAAGTCCAAAGGCGCAGAGCAGCCATGAGCTCTGAAGAGATAGATGAGTTCTGTAGGTGAAAATGATAAGTGCAAGTAACTCAGCAGTGGTGGAGAAGGGCAAAGGAGGGAGGTGCAGCATGGACCAGAATTTTGGTGAGAAAAAATAGTGTTCTAATCTGTAGTTCAAGTGACTGTTTTTCTCAGATATGAGTGTGAACAATCCAAAAGGGGTAACAAGTGCCATGGGATAGAGGCGTGCTGAGACTGCTCCATGGTGTCGCTTTCACACTAAGCTCCTATCTGAGAATAACCAATCACAGGATTACACACAGAGGGAAAGAGATGCACAACAATGCAACACACCCCTCCTGAAATCCTCTCTTTTAAAGGAATGATATATTCTGTATGGCCTCCAGCTAAGTAATTACTCTGGGACTAGTTCAGCTGAGTGACAGGCACCGAATGTGTCCACAGACTTTATAGTGACAGGAGCAATTTACCTGCACTTTTCTTGTTTAATTAAATAGTAATCAGTGGGTGGCAATTTAGACCCCCGTATATACGAGTGTATGAGAGAGCATGACAGCATGATTTGCTCAGTGCTGAGTGTTAATAGCATGCAAAGCACTAGCGAAATTTCTGGGTTCCGAGTTTCTTACTTTATGCACACTGTTGAAATAAGTTTTAGCTTGAAGGCACACAGAGATTTATTGAGAGGACACGTCAAACCCACAGATATATAGGTGACTTAGCATGTGAAGCACACTTTTTATAAATAGTGTGCCATGATTTCTCCATAAAGCTTTTAGCTTTGGTTCTGAGTTCTACAATAGTTGCAATTAGCTATGAAATGATTCTCCCCTTTAACCAATTTTGTTAGTTACTGTTATTAACCTTGAAACCATAACATTAAATGAAATAAATCAGACGCACAAGCTTAAATATTACATGGATCTCTTCTATGAAAACCTCAAAATATAAAGAAAGAACAAACTAAAAGCAGCATTTTAGGAAATAGGGAAAAAGATCTTTCTCAAGTGGGAAAGGGGCTAGGAGATGGGACAGAGTGGGGTAAAGGGGAGGGAAAAGGTATGAAAAAATAATTCGAATGTGTTGTGCACATGTACAAATTCCCCATGAGAAATGCAGTCACTTTGTATTGACAAGACTTACTATTAAATATAACAATTGCAAAAAAGAGAAATAAATCACTTTAACACTTCATTGAGACTTCCCACTCTGGAGGATACTTTTAAAATAATACTTTATAATTGTTTTTTCCTCTGTAAAGTACAGTTTTGATCTGATGAGATTTTATCAGATTTTATTTAGAAGACATGTATGTTCATCAAACATTATCATAATATTCAGTTTAACAAATCTTGTCATTTAAATTATTTCAGCTGTAAATTCCAGCTTCGCCTTCTTACGTAAACAGACTCAGAACTGTTTTGGAGTCAAAGCTCTCCAAATATGGTCTCAGCCTAGAAGTTATTTTTTTTTTCTTTTGCAGAGAAAGACTTTTTAGTTATAGTAACTCTCCAATGTAAAAAAACCATGAAACTCAGTGAAAGAAAAAAAAAATCTCAGAAATTCTTTCACTTTGATAAATTTGAAATGCTGGAACTTTTAAGCTTAAAATTTTCCCCGGGGCACTGTAAGAAAACTGTCAGGAGATCAGTTTGAAAAGAATGTTATAACATTTAGAAGTTATAAATAAATTAAACAACATAGGTCATTGCATAAATGAGCATTAACTATTTCTATCAGGCTTGAAATTTTCATGACCTACATTTCTTCATATCATATTATGAGGTCCATATTCATTCTTGGAGGGTTTTTCCTTTTTCTTTTTTTTGAGAGCTACTAACACTGTGGAAAAGAGGTGAGGCGAGGGAAGGTTAATAAGGGTGAGAAGGGACGGCTTGGTCTTGCCGCTTTTTATGCACTGCCCACTTCAGAAAAGTAGGCTTCCCCGAAGTCTGACAGTCAGGCACCTTACATCACTCAAAACTGAAGCCACATTCGATTAAAGCAAGGATGGGATAGTTTTATACAGCCAAAGAGTCCAAACTCCTTGCGATATAAAATGTATTTCTCCATCCTAAAGTAATAGTCACAGGAATGAGGCGGGAACAACGGAACAGCTATCAATTCACCAAAAAGGGCACCGTCTTCCATCTCTTTGTATGTATTTTATTTAAAGGGTGTTTGGAACCTGCATATCTGCTCCATGTATTCTTCAGATGACATTTTGAATTGACTTTTGTAAAGATTTTAAAATAAGACCCAGGTAACATACAACTAACATCATCACGTATGCTGTGCTTAGCTGAAACATTCCAGAGAAAGTGTGTCTGTAAGCCAGGAAAGCTGTGAAAATAATGATTATATTTATTTTAATCTTTGTATCTTTCTTTGGGATGAAAAGGAGCCAGAATGTTTTAGAACTATGTGGTAAGCAATGAGTGATCAAACAACTTTCAGATATTTTCAAGGGCAGCAATGAACAAATCCTATGGAACGGAGCAAAATGACCACGTATAAATATTCAAAGCTCCAGAATATCAACCTACTTGAAATTTTTAGTAAGTCATTGACTCACACAGAGTCCGTCCTCCCGTCTGCTCCTGACAACTCCCTAGTTCATATCATTTGCAAATTCAATTAGCCTGCCCTCCACCCCGTCACACAATCCATCTGACCTCCTCTGTCTCCCTGCTGCACTTCAGCACTCTCTCCCCACAGCTCTTCTCAGGAACAGAGGGACGCATTTTCTAAGTCTTATTCCCCTATCTCCTATTTTCTCTGCTGTGCTCAAAGGGAGAGTGTTACGAACACACAGGTATGTGCATTTTGATACCTGACTAAAAAGTCTCTGGAATGGTTTCTTCTTCTTATTATTATCTCCTTCTTATTATTAACTCAGCGACTCAAACATTATACATGGTTAATAATTCTACATGTAGCCTGTTTATGTGCAGTTATTAGGTTGTATCACCTACAGATGCCACATGGGGAATTTATGTTATATGCCTGTGACACCAAATTCATATGGTGTATCTCAGGCGCACTGCAAAATAAATTTATCTTGGATACTGATCTACCTGTGTGGCTATGGGCACAAATATTATCATTAAATAAAAAGTATTTATATGTTGGTGTTGACCTTTTAATTAAATGTAAATGGCCAAGTCCATCATCTTTTGACAGGTATTTACATAGCAAGTAATTATGGGGTAAAGAGATTACTTCAGTTATAAAACCAGAAGGCAACTCATACAAACTTCAGAAACAGTCACCAACTAATCTGTAAGAACACGTAATTGCTATGTTTTTCACTGCCATTTACAAAGAAAAAGTGAATTCTTAAGGTAACTAATATATGAAGTGATTTGTTATGAAAGGCATTAGTATGATTTTTGTTTTCTAAGTGATTAGAAGCCCGAAATCTCCTATAATATTTACATTCTTATTCAGCATGGGGACACTTTCACAGCATCTCAGTGCAGAATTCTTTGTATGATTACTCGGCTCTGCTGCTTGGAAGCTAACGATTTTCCAAAGTGTTTAAGGGATCATCTCAGCTCAACCTGAAGTTAGCTCCAAAGTACACACCTCACTTTTAGTGCCTTAGTAATATAATTTTATATGAGAAACCTAAACAAGTAAATTAAAAAGAAGCTAAAAGGTAGACAGTAGGAAACAGGGAGTCACATCTTTGGCAAAAGTGAAGAATACCAAGAGATGGAGGGGAAGGAGTGGAAGAAGACGTGAAAAGAATTTTGATGTGAGTGTACACGTACCAACTCTCACAATTAGTGTCACTCTAATATATTACAAACATATACTTATAAAAATAAAATTTTGAAAATTCTATGTCCGGTTTTTAAAAAGCAGTGGCCATACTACATAGAATAATCACAGCTGATGTTCTGAAAATTCAGTGATTTGGTGCATCTATCCTGATAAACTCGGTACTTTCCCATAAAAGGTCTTGGTTTTGGTCCTGGAAATTGGAACAAATGTCCCAACCATCCTTTTCTTGCTCCTTTTTTCATGCCTCTAGATTCACCAAAGTGGTAGTTACAAATTGCAGTTTAGTTTTATTCTCTAAACTTTCAAACTTGTAAGCCAAGGCGGGTGAAAATTGGGACTTCTTACTGTAAGTGTGATGATTAAAATCAACCCCAAATAATACATTTGGTGAAACCATTTATCCGAGTTTCCCCTATGTTATTTAAATATTGTAATCATGAAATGACCTAAATCCATTGGCCACCTCCAAGGCCCAAGTATCCCAAGAGATAGAGCATATAATTCCGAGCATTTGCTATGTGCAAGGCAAATTCAAAATGCTTCCTATCCTTCAGCTTATTAACTTCTATGGAGAAACTAAAGGAGAGCTGAAACTGCAGCGCTAGGGACTGTTCCACTTCGGGGAATCTTCGGTGTATTTCTGACCAGCTTCCCAGAGATCTATGGCCTCAACACTAGCCGTGTCTTTGGATTCTTTATCTCTCCTGCATGAGGCCAATTTGCAAAAAGAATATAAAGCTCATTATTAACCTGGCTTCATACACTGAAGAAAAGCTAAGAGAAAATATGCATTTGGCTATAACAGTACGCACAAATAATACACTGTTAAATGTGAGTGACCTCCCTTTTTTCCATCTTCCTTGCTTAAAAGCACCTCATAAAAACAGTATTTCTTGGCAAGAGAAACCGTTTTTCCTTTATGTCAGAGTTACTGTGAAGTTCACATTTTGTTTGCAAGTTCTGCTTCCAACTTTCCACTCTAGCCCTATTCCCCTCAGCAAGACGAAAAATCTTGGAATTTGCATACTGAGCTCATGAAGTAGAGTAGCTGTCTACGAGCGAACTTCGGAGGGGTTAGACATCATGAGCGTGCACACTTGCTGTCGCAGAATCCTAATCCAACATATTTGTACGCTACTTTTATATATTTCTCTGCTTTCAATTAAGATGCCTTATTAAATAGCACTCAAACATGTGAAAGCAAAGACAGAGGCTGACAGAATTTCAACAGGTTCTGTGCATTCATACTGTATGTCACCTCTTAATTAGCAACCAAAATGCAACGAACAGATTGTACAGTTTACCGGCCCAGTCCAGCTCCTCCATTTGCTAGTTGTGCGTACACAGCATATTTAAAGAGACCCCCATCGGGCGGGATTTTCATACTCCCTGCATCCCTGGAACTGAACCCCCAGCAACTCAACGCCACTTCATGGATGCCTGCGCCTGCAGCAGCAGCTGGCATTACCAAGCAGTTGAAAGGACATTTTAATCTCCTGTTTAATGCATTTTTCTCCACCTGGGATAAGGAGCCAAAATTGCTGTTAGCAAAAAATGCCTTAGTCATTAACTGAAAGTGCCTTTTTTAAAAGTGTTCCATTACTCCCCTACTGGGAAATTTCAGACTTTATTAGCATTTTTTGAATTTGTATTAGTAGTACCTGAGTGGTAAAATGCTAACGGATGAACACTTAGCTATTTTCCACAGATTTTGCTTTCTGGCTTTCTTTGCCCAGGAGGAGAAAATGGGGTTGAGAGAGAGAGAGAGAGAGAGAGAGAGAGAGAGAGAGAGAGAGAGAGAGCAATCATTTGAATTTTCTTTCATTATTTTTCTACTATTCTATCTCCACAGAAGTACAAAAGAAGGGATTTAGGGATTCTCTTTTGCTTAAGGTCAACCAAGAGGATACTAAATGTTCTTTAAATGCAAGTCTGTGTGTTTAAATAACATGCATGCTGGGCTACTATTACCTCACTTTGGAGATCAGACAGGCTACAAGCAAATAGAAGTTCTCCCATTGAAACACATGCTGTTAGTGAATGAATTGCACTGTTATTTCTGCAGGAGAGACCTAATATTAAAAATAAGAACCACCTAAAAATGATTTGAATCAAATATAATCTAGATTGGGGTTTACTCATACTTTGTTTTGTTTTGTGTCCCTAAAACACCCATTTAAATTTTAAAAGTCTTCTGAAATATCAGAGAAGACTGGGAAGGTTGTAGTTCCATGTGATTTAGTTTCTGTAAAGATTTTATTCATTCACTGGTTATGGGCTAAAATAAATATATGTATAAATATCCTATGGCTATTTGGATTCTAAATTAAAAAACATATTGAAATGTTCTACAACATATTTGACTGCCTAGTAAAAAAGAGGGGCAAAATAGAAGTTCAACATGCATTTTGGAAGTAGTTCCACCAGTATTTATTCCTTGATTCATTATGACATTCAACCGATGCAGCATATATTGTCATTTTGTAGGACTACCCAGGAGATTCTCTCTCCACCCGCTGTTTTTGATTCTGCCCTTTTTAAATCTGTTAACAGAGCAAGAAACCCCCTTTGATAAGCAGAAACTTAAGGTGTATGTGAAAATGTTGTAATCTATTTCTAATAAGTAGTAGAGGCACTGCGATCAAGGAAAGTCCTGGTCTTTACAGGGATTAAGGATAACAGTGAGGTGCAAATTCCCAAGCACAGGTATTTTCCATGTTAATGGGGCTGTTATAGCTTCAGCAAGACAGACTATGTAGCTTAAACAAGAGGAATACCAATGATTAAGAGTCTTATAAAATTTATTTTTGTTATTTGAATGGTAAGAAATTAGTATGGAAATATCCTCAAAAGTCACTAAACAATGGCCTTTCAGTGGTTTGGTGTAATATTCAATACCTCTTGTTCTGTTCTTTTTTATTTCTCTATCTCTATGCCTGGTCAAACAGCTAAGCCATTCTAATGTGGTAAGCACAAATGTCCATTGTTGCTGGCTTATTAGAATATACAGGTGTGTGTGTCGATGGACAGAGAAGGAGAGAGCTAGAAAGACAGACAGGGAGACAGAGAGGTAGACAAAGAGATAATCAGATTCCCCTGAGGTGTTAATCTTCCCAAAGGAGCCCTCTGAGTGCATCTGTTAAGCAATATGGCTGCCTAGTGCATCATGCAACATTGTAATAGAGATTTTAGAGCATCCAATTATGACTTGTCTTTTCTAATTTAATTGAAAACTTTCCATAGCTAGAAGACCATAAACACAGTGTGGACTTCGAAGAGGAAATCAGTTGAATACTTCTTTGTAGAATCCAATTATACAGGTATTTTCTAAGTTTTTAACTTAGGAATTTCTTTCACAGAATAATTTGATTTTGATGAGTATTCTTATCACTTAAGCATTCCTTAATCAGTTTGTATAGAATGTGACAAAAATCTTATTTAAAGAAGACTTTAAAAATGTTTGTTGCACATTAAAAATATTTTTATTATATAAAAATAATTTCATACTCTGGTAAATTGTATACCATGAATGATATCCTAACCTTTCCCACTTAAGAAAATATTCAACTTACTGTAACTCAATCGTGCTATGAGAAAATCTTGGCTTTGAACAAATAATCACATTTGAATTCAGAATGAAAGCCTATCAGCCTACAAATAGAAATGTAACTTAAAATAATCAAAGTTAGATGAATATTCTTAGCCAGGCTAATATTGTGAATATTCATTAAAAATTTTTAAATACAATGTTGTGGGCTTTTTCCCTTTACTTGCTGACTTTTTAAATGTTTGGACTCTTTATATTCACATATCCACAAGTGAAACATAATAAGTATAAAGAGCTTTTACCTCATAGATAAAATACACACCAGATCTATTCATCCACGATGTATGTTTTTCTTTTGACTTTGGCCTTTTCAGTGCCAGGTACAATTCCTGATGTGCTGCTCAGGATTCTGATCAGATGAAAGTGACTGAAGACTGGCTAAAGACCATCTTTGGACAATTCTGTGGAGTTACATTCTCCTGACTCATCTTCGTTTCATCCTGTTTGTTAGGTTTTCTGACTTTTATCAACATTATAAGTTAAAGTGGGAAAAATAAAATAGCATATGACTAAGAATAACAATTCTGAATGATACAGTCAGACTCAGGCATGATGACACGCTCCTGTAATCCCAGCAGTCTCGGATACTGGGACAGGAGGATCACAAGTTTGAGCCCTACTTGGGTAAGTTACCAATTTGGCAAGATCTCATCTCAAAATAAATAAATAAAAAGGGCTGGAGACGCAGCTCAGCAAGAAGTCCCTGTGTTCAATCTCCAGTATTGAGCCAGATATATACTCAACACTCACAGTTTCTAGGAATTTTTGGTTGACTACCAAATTAAATAACTAAGTCATGACACCACTCATCACCAAGTTGACACCTCATAGGAATGGGTCATACTGCTTCACTTCAAAGAGAACAGCATTTCAGCAACACTTTTATCATTTAAAACTTTAAATGGAAACAGATGTCACCATGATAATGTGACCTTCTATTTGTATTATGATAGCATTCTGGAAATTTGATGTTATATTGATGAACGTAAACCATTCTAGAAATCAGAGAAGAACTCAGATCTTACGTTGATGAACTTAAAATCCCCTGAGAGATGATAGACAACACCAAGCTCATTCATGTGCTCCTAATAATCATTATGGCCTTCTATTTTCTCATCCTTTAAAGGCAGCTCAAATCCAGTGCCCAAATCACACAGACAGCAGTTATGTTCAACATGTGTAATGTTAAGTAATAATCAGCATTATTTTCTGGTTCTCTAAAAAGTCATTTATTGGTCTGTACAGCTAAAAACCAAATTTGATTTTTTATTATTCACATTATAGACCTATTTTCTTCAAAGGGAATATACTGCATAGATCCATACCCATGAATATCCCCCTTTTAAAGTTTTAAATTTTTAATTCATTTATGTAAACAATGACATTTAGTGTTCTAAAGGCTGTGGGGACACAGCTGCCCTCAAACATGACTATTGGTGTCAGCCTGTGTTAAATGGAACACTTCAGTGTTTGAAATCCCCTGTCAGAAAATCTTAAACTGTGGAGTAAAAGATTTAATCAAATATTAAGTTGTCTCAAATTTTCTTTCCCTGTTGTGGCCATTTGTTGTGATGTTGATATATACAAGAAAGTGGTTGCTTTACTGCTTAGAGTTTGTCTAGTTCTTAAAAACTTGGAACCATCATTGAGGAGAAGAAATCTAGGGCCAGGGAAGTAGTGTGACTTTTGCCCGGTCTCTCTCTTCCCTGCTATTCCTTCAAATGCGGTCATTGTCCATAATACCTTTTCTTACCCCTGGACGGATGTCACTGATTTTCATGACCTAGACAGTGGCCTAACTCTGCCTTCTTATGTGCTTCATTTTAACAGGATCGATAAGTTGTATCTCGTTTTTGACCACATAACTTGATTCTGATCTTCCAAATACTGATCTTACTGGTTTCCTTTCAATCCTAGTGGAGATCTTTATCTCTCTGTTCTTCATGAATTGGCTGGTTGGGTTCCAACTAGATACAAGAAGATATGAGGGTGGATGTTATCATCCATGATCAAAGACAATTTCTAGAGCAATCTTACCATTCAAATGAGAGAAGTGGATTTAGTTTTTTTTCTTTCTTTACACTATTGCTGATGTAACCTAGGCTTTCTCAATGAACTTCATTCCCAGTACTGTTTATTTTTTTTTTATTTGGAGTAAACATTTCATTTAAATGTGAGCCCCAGGCAGGGCTCACATAGGCAAGTCTCCTGCCTCACGCTCCCAGAGTACAGGAATTGCAGATGTATGCCACTATGTTCAGCCTGAATTTAGTGTTTGAGTTTTCTCCAGGGAAAACTTTATACTACATGAAAATTTCTTGAACACAAAGTGAGATACTTGCCTGAAACACCTAAAAAAGGGTCAACAAATAACAAAATGATCTCCTATGATGATACATAGCACATAATCCTTCAATCCAAACTCACAGAAAATAGAAAATTCCAGCGACCAAGGTGGGAAAAACAGAATTGTTGCCTCACAGAATACACTTACTGGATGTTTTATGTGTAACTTACACACACTGGGTGTCCGTTGCTGTGTTAAAACTTGTAAAAAAAAAAAAAAAACTTAATTGATTTTACCTTGCAAAACTGTAGTTTAGAAGGAACAAGACATTATTGTTCCTGTTTTACAGATAAGGAATGCGGTACTCTAAGCAACTAGTCTGAAGATAGGCAGCCACTTTCGGTGAGTACTGGCACTCCTGACCCCGTGTATTAGATCCAAGCACACTGTCTCCCGCAAGGCCTTAACTGTGAACCTGTCCTTCTACAAAGGATCCGACTAAACAGCTACCGTGGTTCTCTAGAATACCATCCTTAGAAAGAGATCTCTTTAATAAAACATTTTCATCAGAAATGTTTGATTTGTACATTAGGGTAATTTCTGTATTCTAGAAATACGGTTTCCCCTCCCATTTGCTCTTTAGCACTAAATTTTTTATCTCGATAAATTAGGAATCCTTTCTACTTGCAGAACTCTTACCAAAATAAAAGTTCTATTATCTAAAATGTGTTTTAAGTAATAATGGTTTTCTAAATAATAAATTCTGAGAAGAAACCCTCAGTCTAAACTCATTTATAGAAACACTTGATTCCAAGAATCTTGGTAATGGAAATAACTTGTACCAACGTTAGCAGAATTTTGTTTAAATTTATTCTCTATTTCCCAATCTTTTGAAGAAGAGCGATTTCATTATTTAATGATCATTATAATGTGATAAATTTAAAACTGAAGAACTGTTTAGTCAAATTTTTTAAATTTAAGTTTACTTAATTATATCAAATAAAAATCTGGTTTGCGAGAAAATAGTTATTGTCATATCAACTTCCTTACAGAAAAGAAGAAAAAAATTAAAATTCAAGATGAAAATTAATTACAATGCTCAGGGAAAACCATAGAATTAAAAGCTACATACTATAGGTAGTGGCCGCTATCACTGTAAAATATTTCAAAAACTAAAGGAGCATATACAATTTTTGTTTCTCCTTCTTACTTTAGCAAAAGTTGTTGAATGGTATACAAAACCATTCCTTCTTGTTTTCTACGTACCCTTCCCACAGTTAATGCGTTTTTATTGGTTGTAATAAATATTGATGCTGAGACACTAGCACAATATAGTAGTCCCTCTTACCAGAGGGCTGTGGCTTTGTTTTTGGAGAAGTCTCTATTAATTTAATGCAGTAGTCACAGGATTCAAAGGGAGGATGGGAAATTGCCCAGCTAAACACAAGGTTTGAAACAATGCCCTGTATGGCACTTGCAGATCCCATCACCACTTTCTACAATGACAGAGTATTTGTGCAGGTGAAGTAGGGAAGGACAAGTCCTGGCTGTCCTGCCTCCTGACAGAAGAAATAAATCACCACACACACCGGAGGATACCTTTCCAGACTGCACGCTGGGAACTTCATTACACAAGCTGTGCCACCTCTTACTATGCATATTGCTCTTGATTGGACACCTACACCTACCCACAGCCTATTTCTATCATTGTCTTACGGGGAGAGTGAGCCATTTTTCTCCACAGACAGATACAGGCTTGGAAAGGACACAAAGAATATGATACTATGTGCCCAGAAGATCTCAATCTTTATAGCAAAATATGCTCTTGACTAATGACACACGTAACTTGCCCTGACTTTATCTCCTGGTGCATAACACATTGTCATATTATGATGATACAATTTGATCTGAAAGTGATTGTTATCCAACATAAACTATGTAGCAAATGGTCTTGGTCTCTCTAATAAGAGGGCAAAGTATTTGCTCACAGAGGAATTTTCAGGGTGCTGTTGTTTTTAGTTGGTAATCTTTTTGGTTCATTCACAAAAGAACAATTTTGTTTACCCAGGTTTGCTTATATTCCATAAAGGTAGTTTAACCTAGTTTGGACCAGTTATGATAATCATGCAAAATGGCACAGGAAGACTTAAAATCTTCAGGCTAGAAACACATAAAATTAATGAACCAAAGGAGATAAAATTAATGAACATAACTATTAGTAAGCTTCCTGTAGTTTGAGAACACTAATATAATTTTAGATACAGTCTTCATAGTTTAGCCTCTTCTATGAGAATATTCTTTGATGAAATTTTTCTGCCGTTTCTGCTTTGGGTGAATAAATGTTTCTATCAGAAAAAGCATGTGAAGTTCTTCTTGTCATGTAGCATCTTTGAGCACTGAAAAAGTGGTGGGGACCTGATAAGTCCTTAAATCTCAAGCCAAGTCAGTTTGGTTAATAATACAGAACATTTATAATTCTCTGATCAAAATTTGCCATTACAGAAAAATAAACTCACAAGAGCTTTCTGTAATAGTTACCAGTTCTGAAACATTGATCGTGTGAAAAAAAATATTAATAATTGACGTTGTACATTCCTTTGCTACTGGACTGGCATAATGTGCCATTTAGGTTGTATTTAGGACACTGAGAGAGATCGTGTGGCACTGCACCACAATGCCTTAAAACATTCTTTCTACTTTAATCAATATCACTTCATTGCTCATCAAAGAAAAGCTCCCCGAACTGTGAAACCCTGCCAAATTCCCGGAAGAGTGGCAGCTGTCATGTGATGCATTTGTATAATCAAGTTTCCCCAATAAAATTTAAGTGCTTTTGAGTTACAAATAAATTTGTACTTTGTTGAATATCAACATTACTTTCTGCTGATGGACACTTGGAGTCTGAGTTTATTAGTTTTGGTCTTGATTTAGTCTACTTTGTGTGTACCCATTCTCCTTCTAACCCATAACTAAGAGAAAAATAAACACAATTCAGTCTGGCTTTTTTATTTCTGTTATTTTAGTTCTGTCACAATTTGTGATTTCAAAATGTTTGGGGGAATTTTCCAACAATTATCGTAATGGAGAAACATAGTAAAAGAGAGTAGACTTCAAAATGTCTGAAATGTAAATAAGTCCCTGGCCTTTTCACCTCATCTATGCTTTGAAAACTCATTCCTATGATATTTCTTTTACTTTTACAAATAAACACGTTTATATTTTTGTTTGGGATATAAAGGCAGTCACAGTTATCACAAAGGGTATGATTGTGGTACAAATCCACAAACAATGTATAATGTCTGGAACTAATCAGTAAATTTGGAATTGTCTTTTCCAAATTACTAGCTAAAGTTATATTTTAGCTAAATATCTAATCATATGTTGGTTGAATATAATTTTAACCAACTGTTAAAAAGACTATTTCTTTCAGTGTTAATACCCATGTGGAAAAAAATGTGATTTCTTGTCAGCATATATAAATTATCTTCATTTGTTTTCTCTTCTTTATTCAATTATTAAGAGAAGGGTTTTTGAAGATTTGACATCAAAGAAAAAAGGGAATCACTTGAGTAAATATTTTTATTCCTGGAATTACAATATTTAAAATACATTTAAAACCTGTGTTGTGAGCACAGGCAAGCTGAGGGGATAATGGTGTAGGTTTGGCCCTCGCACACAGGCCTGTGACACACTCCGGTTACTTTCACCCTTCACTTCAGTGCCCCCTCCTGGTATTCTTCGTGTTCCCTAGTCATTAATTTCTGTACATTTTTAGATGAAATAGGAGGTGGTATTAAAAAATTAACAAAGCTCTAAGGTAATAAAATAGGAGGGGGGAGTGAAGTTACAAAAGACGTTAGAACTTCCAGGTGGAGCACACTGCCGCAAAGGACTCATCCCTGTCATTATCTTTGACATTTCTGATCCCCACAGACCATGATCCACCATGAAGGTGGGACCGGGGCATTTTCACAATGGACAATGACTGACTCATTTAAACAAAGCACAGATAAAACCACACAGGAACAATGTCTGCGCTGTTATGTCAGAATTCTTCTGTTAAGAATCTTTATAATACTCAGGAAAACTCAAGTTCAAATGCCTTTTAAATAACTATTTTACCGATTTAGCTTCATCAGTTCATGTCTTCCAGCAGAAGATAGATTAGATGCATTTGCCTTGTTGTGTCAGTTCATGTTCTCCCATGCGTTTTAACAGAATGTGATACTCACAAAATTTTTGTATGGAAAAAAAGGTTAAATTGAAAGAACGCAGTTGTGAATGGCGGCTGACATGTCCCCCTGAATACTTTATCTGCTGCACAAAGATAACAGCAAGGAACTCTGGGTCTTGTCACTGGTAGAGGTAAGACTGGTGACATCCTTCCGTAATAGCTCTCTTCTGAAGCCCCTGCAATGAGGGAATCATCTATGCTTCTGGGTGCCTACCACTATCTTAGCACTTTGACAGAGACAGACAACTACCCTTGGTCATTCTCAGACTACCTTCAGTTACTCCACGTCTCACCTGTACTTTATTTGGCGAGCATGATCAACTAGAAAAATGTCTGAAATGAAAACAAAAACAAAGTACTAGCTAAAAATGCCTGCTGTCCAAAGGGTCTCAGACTGAGGACTGTATGATTTTATTTTCGAAAATCAGTAGATATCATGGGGATTTTTCAGGATCATCCCTAACTGTAGGTTCTCCTTTGATGTAACCACAGGGATTTGCAAAAACAGGAATATATTTCTTATTATTCTATTCAGTATTATTTAAATCCCTGGATGCATCATCTAAAATCATCTTTTATGTCACTATAGGTTTCTGTTCAAATTCTAGGAAATACAGATCTAGGTGATCAAAAGTAATTTAGGACATAGGATCTGTCCCTTTGAAGGAGTCTTGCCAGAAAGGTCAGCACAAGGACAATTATAGTGCATAATTCTCAGGGAAAGACATAAGCAACCCAAGGGCAGGGGGCATATGTGAAATATCATGAAAGACCAATTAAAGGAAAGCAAGAGAATACCACACCTGACCAGGAACCCAAAAAAGATTTAATGGATGCTGTAGTGTGTGATGCAGCACAGAATCAGCAAATAGTATCAGTCTATCAGCTCCAGCCATCTGTCTGCCCCTCTGCTAGACTTGTGAGAATATAATCAAGGGTTGCGCTAAGCTTAACCACATTCTGTGCATTTCCAGATCTCCAGAAAGTGAGAATGGTTTTACTCGGTTTTTCTCCTCTAACTTTAAGTACTTTTATTCACAAATAAATGCTCTCCTGCTTTCTCCTTTAGGAAGAGAAATTGTATTTTTTTCTTTCTTTATTAGATGTTCACTGCTACTTGTAACATTCTTTATAGTCCACAATAGCAATTAGACATTCTGGTCCCCTGCTTACCTTAATTAATGTCTAGTTTGTTAAAGAAAGCAGTGCCTTCAGCTTTACTCCAGGGTAAGGAGCAAAGCAGCTACAGAGCACTGATGATGGATCAACCCGGGGACCAATCATTAGGGCTATCTCTGCAGCGTGCAAGATTAATTTGCCTTTATATTACTTAAATGAAAATCATGTTTGTTTCTCTGTCTCTGCTCTAGTTCAAGGTCTAGAGTTCCCCCAGATGTAGTCAAGAAATTATCTGGTCAAGAGAAGGAATGATAGTCACAGGTGAAAGAGAAAAGTCCTGCTTCAGGCTACTTGGTTGCTAATAAGAGCTAATATTTTTAGCAGATCTGGCAAAGTTTTAAGAGTTTTACATACAGTAGTGCCTCTATGCTTTTCATATATTTATTCTTTGCTATTCTGCAGCTGTGGAAAATCTACAGCTCTGAAATTCTACTGAAGGGCCAGGGATATCACACAGGGGCAAAAATTCCTGCCTGGCAAACCCAAGGTCCTGACTTCCATTCCTGGTACCAGAAACATAAAAAAATGAACTTCTATTGAGCTAGTAAGTAATAGGTGTGAGTTTACAGTAGCTACTAAGCCAGATGTGGTGGCATATGCCTGTAATCCCAGCACTCAGGGGGCTGAGACAGGAGAATTATTGTGAGTTTGAGACCAGCCCCGGCTACAAAGTGAGCTCAAGGCCAGCCTGAACTGCGGTGGTGAGACCCTGTCTCAAAAAGCCAAAAAAATAAAAATAATAAAATAAAATATTTAACATGACTGCAAAACCCACATTTGAATGTAGCTTCTTAGATCTAGATTTATGAAATATCAACATCAAAATGTATTAAACATGAAGTTTATTTACATAAAACAGATTTAGTCAAATATCTATAAAAGTAAAGATTAAAGAAACTGCCTCAGAAGGAAAGGTAAATTGTGTCAGGGATTGGTTAAATTCAGAACAATGTATTTGACACCTAGTACATATGGTTAATCAAGTATAAGAACATTGTTTTGAGGGTTTATGAGAAAATTTGTTAAAATCATCGCAGCCATTTTTGTACATTACACTTAGCAGTGTGATGAGTGTGAAATATTTGTCATAAACTAAATTTTAAAGACAAGTGTGTGTTTTCATCCTTGTGATGTGGAAAGCTTGGGGACAATTATGGCAAATACTAAATACATAAACAAATAAATAGATTTTGTAGTACATCCAACACACCCTCTCTTTTTTTTTATATTTTAAAGTGGAAAAAAGTAACAAAGTAACAACAACAAAGGCAAAATCAAAACAACGCAAAAACAATAAAAATGATACAGAATTTCAAAACCAGATGATAGGGAATTAACAATGGTTGTCCTTACACGTTGTTATCTTCAGTGAAGTTGCTCTGATAAAGCCAACCCACACTCTTGATCAATGGCTTTGGAAAGCAGAACACAAAAAGAACTAAGATGTGTTATTTACCTGTTGCGACTCCCCACCGTGAATGTCACCCTTAGGTACTGGAAAAGTTACTAATAAAAATAAAATTAAAAAAGGGAGAGTAGTTTTGATAGTCTAACTGTTTTCTCTTAGGCTTTTATATGTTGTGTTAGTTTGAGCAAAATGTAGAGGCGGAAAGATTACATTTCCGGGGCTTGTGCATCACCTTCAGGAAGCATTATGCATTCAAGTGTGTCTGTCTCTGGATGATACAGTTCTGCCTGCTGAAACCCCAGAAGACCCCCATTACCAAAGACAGCACAGAGGACTGGCTCAGGTCATGTGGGCTCTTCCCTCTCTGGTCCTAGGGGAAGTGTTACCTATCTACTTTCGGTTCCAGGCAACTACATGTCTTCCTTCTCCTGTAATTTTCTCAGACTTTCATCTGCTTGATATTTTAACTTTGAATGTCTCAACATCAAAAAATGTCCCCCTAGATAAAAGACAACAAAGCTAATGCAAACAAATACATATTTTCAAGGAGTCTCAAAAAAATTCTGTGTTGATGAAAGTGAGACTGTGATCTCAAAGCCATTAGACCCTACCTTCAAGGGCTACCTTCCATTTAACAATCACCCCAAGTATATGTCCTGATGGATTAGAGCTTAGATGACTCCCATAACCACTGTAGAAGACTATTGAAATTATCAATCACTTTCTGTCCTCTTAATTATGAGGTCCAAATGTGGCATTTTGTGAAATTGCAGCTGTTAAAGCAAAATTCTCATCTACCTAAGATATGAAGTCTTTTTAAAAAGTGCAAAATCCTCTTCTTTGCTGATTTGCCTGAATCTATAGTTTGTTCTCTGTTTCAGTAGCACATGCTCTAAGCTGACTAGCTCAGTATCAGTTATAAGCTACTATTTGGACTAGATAAAATTCCATATGGCAAACATAAATAATTCAGTGCTATGGAAACAGTTTTTCTGAACTTTTTTCCAGAGAGACAGAAATTATTTCAAAAGATCCGTTAATCGCCTAAAGTACTATTAGAAGTATAGAAAAGAATCTTAAAATAAACAAAAATAAATTCAAGAAAACTGAATTTTGTATTATTTTTTGTACAAAGAATTAGGTTAATAGCTATTGGTGTCAATCCAAAACCTGGCCAAAATTTTCAAAGTCTGTTCTATCCTCTTATTAATAAATGTTGCCTTTTATCTTTCCACTACCTGTTCTGGAGATGCCGTTTGTTAAAATATTGAGATTAATACATATGTATGAAAACAGAATCTTTATTACCAGCAACTGAAAATACAGAAAAGAACTACACCACTGTCATCTTTCAGGTGTTATAAAAAGTCCCCACTGACTGGATAACTTCAACAGCACATATCCATTTTCCACTCCTCTGTGGCCTGGAGTGTGAGATACCAGTGCCAGCATGGTCTGCTTCCCAGTGAAGCTCCCCTTCCTGGGTGGCACTCACCTTCCTGTATCCCCATGTGACACACAGAGAGGAAGCAAGTTCTCTCCGCTTTCTTCTTGTCTCGGTCTCATTCACAAGGAATCAGTTCTCAGTTACATCTCCCATCACAAGTAGCAAATGAATTATTCATTAAGTTTTATCATATCCACACTCATATTCATGTGTTGAAGCCCTAATAACCCATAACTCAGATTGTGACTATTTGAAATGAGGCCATTAAAGAGATAATGTAGGGTCATTAGGGTGAGCCTTAATCCATTAAAACTGGTATATTTATGAGAAGAACTTAGTATGTACACACACTACCAAGTGAGAATACATATGTACATGTATGAGAAAAGAGCCAGAAGAGAAGCCTCAGAAGAAACCAAGTTTTTCTATACCTTGACAAATGGAGGAAATATATTTCTATGGTTTAAGTCGTCCAGTCTGAGATATTTGATGAGGTAGCCCTAAGAAACTAATAACAGTATTTAAAAAGCATCAAATCTTTCTTATTTGAAACCAAATCCCAAATAACTATATTTTAGATTTGTTGTACGAACCTGTTATTTCATTGCACTGCAACCAATTAATTAACTGATGAGAAATCCAACTAATTACCTGATAATAAAGATATTTTGTGTGATCCCTCACCACAGTGCTCCCCAAAATGTCATCACTTTGGAATAGTTCTGAGCATGCACCATTATCACTAAAACACATTTAAACCAAACAAACAACTTAGATTTGATGTTGACCTTTCACAAATGGTGATGACTCATTATTATATATGGATAATGATCCTCTGAGTTAACGCAGCAATTGCCAACATCCTTGTAGAACTGTTGTGAGACTATAACAAAGATAAACAGTATTCAGTGCAAATCTCTTTTTCCCCTTTTGTTAATAAGTATGTTCCTTGTTCCAAACCTTGCTTTCTCATATTATTCAGCTGAAAAAAAGAGAATTTTTTTTTTAGGGCAGAAATGGTTTCTGCTACTGTTTTCAAGGCAGATGCAAATGCAGAGAGTGTGAATGCCAGGAAATTTCACATTTTTGATACCAACTCACTTGAAAAGTAGCAGTTAGGAGGTTTACAAGAGTTTAGATCAGCTGACTTCCATACGCAGCACATCATGACCTTTTCCATTGAAATTGCTCTTCCTTAAAATACCCTGTACAAGTGAGTATTCAAAGACAACAGTAAGGAAGAAAATCTTGTAATCACTACAAATATCCTATGATACTGATGATTTTTCTGAACATGTTAATATTCATGAATTAGCATTTTTATGCCTGTTCACAGTAAGGGAGGCTCCTTGCATGTGTGCTTGTTCTGTTATTTTGTACTGCCGGCTTTCTGTTACTTCAGACAAAGTTACTAGGGCTCTTGTGACTCATTGTACAATCCAGAAGAAGTTGGTTCAACTTTTCATGAGAAGCAATAATTAAAGGTTGTTATTACAAACAATTTAAGCACACAAACCGAGAACCACATTTCTAACCTTTAGAAAGTGGAAAACTTTCTTCACTGTACCAAAGGAAGAAATATTGGGTTAATGTTCTAAGAGCTGTAACCTTCAGTTTCTGTTTGTGCAGTAGGCTCTGTACCGTGAAATTTCTGTTTTGCTTATCAGCGATAAATCATTAGTTAAAATCTCAGGCACTCAAGTATAATCTTTTAGTTTAACTCTTTTCTTCTTATGTTATAACACAGCCATGGTAAGCCTACAAATCACTCATGTTTTATGTACATTAAAAATAGCAGCTTTCATTGGTGATCTAGCTAAAGTTATCTGAATTATAAGCTACATATGAATACAAAGAGTAGACTAACTTTTTTTAGTGAATGACACCTAGTTAGTATTAGAGATAGTATGGAGCATCATCCAAAGAGAAGTCATTTTCACCTCATATAACCATCTTAAGATGTAATTTACCTTTGCGTTTCACCAAAACACTGCCTCTGGAAAGAACTATGGAAACATTTACAGATATGATTTGTTCTAAATGTAGAAGACAAATTATATTATTCTGCCTATCATATACTAATTAAGACACCTAAGAAACCCTCACGGAAAATACTCTGCTCACTGACTCGTGTTCAAAGAAAAACTCATGCTGAAGGAAAGAAAACTCAGTGAAAAAAGGAAAAAAAATTTTTTCAATGTATACATAATTTACTAGCTTGATGACCCTCCAGCATTCTGCAAAGCTTCATACTCCCCAGGCCTGAAGGAGAGTGTCTCCTGCAGACTGCACTTGACCTTACTCCTCTATGGGGCTCCTGGCTGCTTTAATGGTAAGATGAATTGTGGGGGGATTAATGGCAATCATGAAAAAAACATCATCAAGGGGACATCTTAGAAAAACCTGGGTTGGAACGTACGCTATCCTTATATGGATAAGTATCAGATTTTTGTCTTCTGCATTTCTGAGCCCATTTTAGTCAGTGTGTGTGTGCCTGTCTGTCTGTCTGTGTGTTTACCTAGGTTCATGTGTACTAGCAGTATACTAGAATAACACTACAGAAATAACAGCCATGAGAAAAGATACCTTTACTCCTGATATCTATACCATCAGGTGTATGGGCTTATGAAACTAAGACAGTGTGACCTAGGTCCTTGAAATTGACATTTTCCACACATAAGTACACTTTCATACTCCATCACGTATTGGTGCATCAGTTTGGCTTTTAATGAAAGGAAAAAGCACAAGCTTAATATGCTGGCAAGAGTAAGGAGAATCCTCCCCTCTACTTTTTCTTGCTGATATCCCTTAGAGCCCTCTTCTATGGCTGAAGATTTGCTCACTCTTACAATGAGTAATTTGGCAGTGTGAGTTTGGATGCTGAGCGAGTGTTTGCTGGCCAGTGGTAAAGTGAAGTACAGACTTCAGAGATTTGATGATTTCAAGGAAATGAATTCTTTACCTGGTTTCTTTGCTGTCCCATTTTCCAAGCTATTTTGTTCTGCCCACCCCTCACACCTGAGATGGATATATTAAGCCAAAATTGTACAAAGCATGGTGAATTGAAAGCATTCTGACATTTAATCTGAGGAGGTTTCTCATCTATGAAAGAGCCTAAAATGTTTCCAAAAGAGAAGATAGACTGAAGGCCAAGTTCCAAAAGACCACAAAAAGGAAAACTGTGACTCTATACAGGTATTATGGTATAGCTAATCCCTCCCATTGCTGGATTGGTGTTAATGACACATTGCTTGCTAGTAAGTGTGGCAGAGTAATCAGACTTGATGGTGGATTTGGTAGGAATAAACGCGTTAGCAAGAACACTGTTGCTTATGTAGCCTGGGCTGAATGCTGAGTGGATCCAACTTTGCCCAAAAATATGTTAGACTCTGTAGTACTAGAGAGTGACCTTTGGGTTTCTGTGCATAACCGCTGACCAATACAGCACCCCTTTAAGGTGCTGCCACACTTCTGACCCTGTTGTTCATATGTTCATTTCAAAGAATGAAGGGCCCTGGGCACAGGGAGATCCATGTGTTTTTTACCATTGAGTCGTGTCCCAAATATGTAGTCATAGGGACACATTTCCTGAAGGAGCTCATTTCTTCCTTTGATAGATCAGGAGAGAAGTGAAAGGTTCATCCAATATAGCTAAGAACATGACGACATTCTTCTTCAGTCAGAAGTACCTCAAATACAGTGAAGAGGCCGTGGCTACCCTGTGGCTTCCCTTGTTCTCAGGACCATGAAACCAGAAGGAAAAATGTAGCTTCTATTCAGGAAATGTTTTCAGTGCCAGTCCTAGAAAATGGGCCAGGCCAGAGAGAATATTTGTTAGTGTTGCCGCCAAGGTGTGCAACACCCACTTTCTACTCTCTCTCATTCCCCCAGACTGTCCGCCATTCTAATGTCTAGAGGGTGAGTACTGTGTGTCCCTATGGGTTGCTTCCAGTGTAGTATACAAGTCTCTTAGTTTCCATTCTATTGAAATTTGGAGAAAAACTGCACCAAACTAAGTGGGAAGCTATTTCAGTCCTTCTAATAGCTGTTCTCATAAAACTTGACCATGTTGCTTTTACAGATGGAGAGTGGCCATTGCTGATCAAAGACTGAATCCAGCCTTTCAAGCTTCTGCAGTTTCCTCAGAAAAACTATGATTTACTCCTTCTACAAGGTTATAACCAAGTGTAGCACGCCCATCACTCTGGAAAATTCCAGACCAACTAATTTCCCAACAAAGTATCATAATAGTGTTTAGAGCATGGTTCTCTCACTATCTTTGCAACACTGTGTACTACTTTCTCTTGAGTTCTTCTGAAACGTGAACAGAATCTTGCTTTGTACAAATTTATATGTGTGTGTACACTGCCAATATTCATTAATTAAGTATAAGAGTTATTATGGTTTAGAATTAGAAAGTCCCCCAAGAGTTCTCTGTGTTCTGAGGGAAGGATCTTGGAGGCTCTATTCCCATCCATGGATTGATGCAAGCTAAATTCACTGCTAGGAAATGGGGCCTGGCAGGAGAACCATGTCACTGCAAACATGGCCTGGTGTCTTGGTTACTTTTTCCTCATTGCTGAGACAAAATACCCAACGCCCAAAATGTAGAAAGGAAAGGTTTATTTAGCTTATAGTTTGTGGAGGTTTCAGTCCATACTTGGCTGGTTCAGAGGCAGAGTGGCACATGGCAGAGGGCAAGCGTTCATGGCAGCAGAGCACAGCAAAAACAACCAGCAAAAGGGAGAAACAGCTGCAAGCAGCCTCTTTTTCTCCCTTACCTTGTAAACAGCCTACTCCCACCCAGGGAATGAGTAGCTCTCACACAGTCTCCATGCCCTCCTCTTCCACAGGCTCAGGATGTATACAAAGTAAGCACCCTGGCTTCCTGCTGAGTCACTCAGCCAAACCTCTACACTTCCCAAGTTGACACAATGTATCAACCATAACACCTGGGAAGACTTTTCTTCCTCACTATCTCTTCCTTCTTGTTTTGCTTCCTGTCTGCCATGAGGTGAGCACCTTTCTTCTGGCATACCCCTTCTGCCATGCTATTTCAGCAGTGTGTCAGCCTACCATACTGCACCGAACCCCCCCAACCATAAACCATATTAATTCTCTATGTTTTTAATTTGTATGTGTTAAATACTTTGTCCCATCAAATGGGACAGGGGTAGAGAATAGGTCCATTGTATTTCTCTGTCTGTAAAATTTTATAAATCTTCCACTTAATGATATAAACCATCCTAATGAAGGTTTTTGTGGACCACTAATTCCCATTTATTTTTCAAAGATTATTCAAAGGTGATAAATTCCAATCATTAAATTGGATCCTTCAACCAAAATGCCCTTTGTTTTCTGTTCCCATGTAGTTAACAGAAATAATCATGACTAATATTTATTCCACACTAGTTCTATCTTAGGTAAAGTTTTGCACATACACATTTCTTTAAATCATACAACAAATCCATGGAGTTGTTTCAGGTACTTTCATTTTATATAAGGAAAGGTAACCTAAAGGACCTTCTTACACTAACACTTTTGGTACTTTTTACCAAGATGGTGGCCTTAAAATTCCATCAGCTTAACTAAATCTTAATTTTGGACTATATGTTCCTGACATACCTTTTAGAAAAATTGCAAGTCCAGTTCTTTCCCTCTTTTTTATTTTAAAAAGAAGAAATAAAAATAACAATAAAACAATATCAGAACAAGTTAGCAGGAGAGTTACAATACATTGTGTATTGTTGTTTTCATAGTAGTTATTCAGAGAACTCCACCTATTTGTGCTGCAAATTTTCATAAAATTTCTTGCCAATCTTTCAACCTAAGTATTACTTTCTTAAGAACGATCTCTAGGAACCATCATTTTGCAATATATTGTTAAGAAAGATAGAACTTCAACATTATGGTCTCATGTTCATCCACATTCCTAAAAACGATTTCTTTATATTTTTTATGGCAGAGTAGTACTTCCTTGTATAGAAATAGCAGATTTTCTTAATCCATTCATCCACTGATGGAGATCCATTGACCTTTGCGGAAGAGAAGAGGACTAAGAATTGGATAGACGAGGGAGGAAAGGTAGGAAGTAAAGATTAAAAAGAGAAATCAGTTGTGTTGTATACATGCACCAACTCCTCATGAGGAACATAGTCATATATACTGCAAATATGTATTAACAAAAACAATAAAACTTTAATAAAAGGAAGAAAGTGCCTCTGTGTTTCTACCTACTCTGTAAGAGGGCAAACACACAATTTCTTAAGCAACAATCAGAATCATACATGACAGAGTTGAGGCCTTCCCCCTAGAACTTCCCAGTACTTTTTCTAGTAGCTTACTCCACTGTGGAAAATCTCCTCTGCCCTTTGTTTTAAAACTCAAGTCCAATTTCTCCACTACTGCAACAGTCTTAGCCTAGTCCCAATTATTGTCATAATTGGGAATAAAGTTTTCCTTCCCTTTTAGCTCCATCTTGTACAGTTTTTCTTTGATACTTTCCAAATGTTAACCTTCAGTTTCATGCAGTAGTCTACACAATCTCTCTTTTCTAATTTGATGACCACAACCAAATGTTTGCCTTACTAAGTTTTATATTATTCCAGAGGTTATATATCTGCTTCTCTCCATTTTCCTTCCTGTCCTTTTCCAGTGGGTCATTCAACCACTCACTCATCTACCCTCACAACAGTCCCTCTCAGTTTTTACAAAGTGAGTTTGACCAGTTTCATAGAGTATAAGTTCTCCCAATGCACTAGTCAACAGTCCGTTTTGCTTCTTTTTTCAGTTAAGATTATCCTCCTTTCCTGACCACTTAGATTTTCCTCACCCACCACAAGTATGTTTTCCATATTCTTAGCCGCTTGAGCTTCGCTTTCATTCTGATCTTATCAAGTGAAATAGATACAATAAACAAAAAAAGAAACTATTAAAAAGCAAAAGTTTCCTACAGCTACAGATTACAAGAAAACATGAGCTATAGATCGCATCTACTTTACCATTCCAAGATTATATTTGAGGATAAAATCTTCATAGAAAAAGATGACAAAATGATTTCAAGTGGAAAGGGGTAGGAAGAGACTGGTATTGAATGGCTACCCACTGCTTTTGGGGAGTCCTTCCTCGCAAACACAAGATGCGAGTAGAAGAGGTGCTTCAGAAATGAGTACCTGCTGTGAACACCCCGTGTGCCTAAGAGAATTCTGGGTATTCACGACATTGTTAATAATAATAATAGATTTAAGAAATAGATGAGTCGCCTGCTTCTCTCACATGAGAACAAAGCAGTCCTAATTATCTAGCACTGGGAAGTCAGTGGCAGGGTGGATTTATGTTCCCTTCCAAACTAGAATATAGCATCACAATTGATTTTCTTCTTCCAATTCCAATTTTCCAGACTTATTAAAATGGCTCTAAACTAAACTGCTTTGAAAGAAATAATATTGGCTTTCTCCCATTATTCCTTTCTTTTCTCCCTTGTCCCCTTTCTACTAAATCAAATTAATCTGCTTTAAAAATAGAAAAGATAAGTGATTATATAATCTTCTAAGGGAGACAGGAAGCTGTGGGACAGAAGGCACCAAGGCAATGCTCACACATTGGGCATATTTTTGAAATTATGCATGTCAGTCCAGGTCTTTTGTGGCCCACGACCATGGGAATGGAACAAGTGGAAGTGGGGAGGGGCCTCTATCCTCGGAGGCCCCAGGATGTAAAGCACCTTGGAAGGGAAAAGAAATGCTTCCCAGAGCCCAGGAAATGTCAAGATGCAGCTCTGAGCTCCTGACGTGCAGAATTACAGCCCGGAGGTGACTTAATCCTGACACAGGAGTGGAGAAGGAAACTTGTTCCAGCGAAGCTGTCACCTCGTTCTGACTTTAAAACCTTATTTGACTCATGCTTTTAATTTCTACACACACACACACACACACACACACACACACTCAAGAAAAGCTACTGAATTTTGGTAAAGAGTAATGTATTAGAATATAAATAGGACATACTCAATGTCTAACTCCTTCCCTAAAATCCCAGCTTCAATCTCCACCTCCTCTGATCCCCCTCGAAAAAGATAAGACTTTGTCCAAAGAAAAGTCAGTTGAGGAAAAGGAGAATCTTTGTGAAGAGAGTTATTTTAAGAAGCCACCAGCATTTGCATTTCTAAATTATTATGAGACAAAACGAAGGGAAAAATTTAAAGTGCATGTACATATGTACATGTTTTAAAATCTAATTTGGGGTCACAGCTGTAAATTGCAAAAGCTTTGGATTGTGTGTCATGCTGGAATAATGCCATATTAGTGAATGTAAAGCGTTCAGCATGACTTTACGCCTCATTGCACCCTAAGTGTGATGCTATTTCAATGCAGCACCTACCACTTTTAGGTCTTTATGCTTAAGTATGTCTTGCTGGATGAAATCAAGCTACAAATTGGATGAAATTGTGTCCTCCCAGTTGATTCTACTGCTAGATGCTCCAAAACCCAATTGTTTTCTAAGTCCAATTCTATGAATTCGGAATTTAAATTATCATGATTTCTTGCCCTGAAAAATAAACACAAAAGCTCAACTTGCTGCAGAGATGAAAGGCAGTGTTCTGGCCACAAAAAAATGAAAGTTAACTTTTTTCACACAGGCTTTTTAAATGGTTCAAAAATGGAGCAAACAATACTAGAAGAGATATACCCAACAGGAATTTGAGACATGGAGTATCTATTCCTAAGGTCAAAGAAGTTCTTCACTCAAATGCTTCCATCCAAAAATATTTCACTAAAAAACTTATTCAGCTTCCTTTTATCCTTGTGTGCTAGTTCAAGTTGCCCACTGCCACCTCACTTTATGGTGGCAGCAAATTTTCTTACTTTTAAAGACATTTTCAGATCACAATGTGCTTCTATTTGGCAGTAAAGATGCACTTGGCAAGATTTCTACGTCCACGCAATCTGACCACTCCTCCCTAAGATTTACATTCTGCTAAACTGTGCATTGGCTGGAGGGATGGGTTATGCATTTTCAGCTCTTCATAAAGGGCTAAAATTGAACTTAGCTAGGATCTAGTCTAGGTTTGAAATGGCAATTATTACTGCTGTTTTTGAAGTTCTTTAAATTAATTTTTAATAATGCCTTCACTGTAGAGACAGAAAGCTCTTCAAAACAGTGATATTTTGCCTGGCAGCATATTCGGTGGGACAATTCTAATAAAGTGAATTGCTAAAAACAGGCAGAAGTTCTTGTTCCACTCTTGTAATTGGATTATGCTAAGTAAAGGCTATATTTTTAAGAGGATAAATTGGCTAAACACAGAAAAAATATGGTACTCACCATGGACAAATATTGTAATAACTTATAGAAATCTGTGCTTGATCCAATTCACTGGAATAAATTTTCCATCAGTTACCTTGAAAGAGAAAATACACTTAAAGTGACATTACAAAGAGAGGCATTTATAATTGTTTTCAGTGTAAGAGACCAGGCATCAAGAATGCTTTGAGTAAAAACATCCAGCAAATGAGAGCAGCACTAGGTACAAACTAACCAGCCAAGGTAAAGTGCTGGAATTCGCTACTACAGGCCTCATTCTTCATATGGAAACTAATGATTCAGCCCACTTAGCCTTGAGCCAATTGAATGAAATTAGATTGGATCGGATGAAGAAGCAATGCCATCAACACAGGATAAAAACAATTCATCAATAAATAACCACTACTACCAGCATTTTGATTCATTGAAAATGTAAAACTGGTACTATTGCCTGTGCAGGTGGGGTCCTGTTCCAACAGCCCTTGCCTATGCCCGTGACCTCAAGATTTTATCTGTTGCTCTTCCACTGGGTTAAGTGATCATGTTTTAATATTTAGTTGCTTTATCCACTTTGATTTTAGTTTAGTGCATGCTGAGAGATATGGGTCTGGATTTAACACATGGGTAGCCAGTTTCCCCAGTACCATTTATTAAAGAGGCTATCTTTCATCCAGTGTATTTTTTGGCCTCTTTGTCAAAGATCAAATAGTTGAAGGTGATTGGGGTTGTTTCTGCATCCTCTATTCTGTTCAATTGACCCTTCTATACAGCAAAAGAAACAACCAGAAGAATGTAAAGACAAGCTACAGAACGGAGAAACCATTTTACTAGCTAAATCCTCAGGCAGACTACTATAAAGAACTCAGAAAAGACCCCCACAAAGAAAAAAACATAATCAGGTGCAATGAAGAAACATTTCACCAGAGAAGAAATACAAATGGGCAATCTGTACATTAAGAAATGCTCCACATCACTGGCCATAAGAGAAATGCGAATTAAAACAACACTGAGATTGCATTGTACTCCAGAAAGAATGGCTAGCATCAAGAAATCAAACCATGAGAGGTGCTTGCAAGGCTTCAGGGAAAAGGAAAACCTTCCGTGCTGTTGGTAGGAATGTAAACTAGTACAACCACTATGGAAATCAGTATGGGGATTCTGTTAAAAAAAAAAAAAAAAGAAAAGAAGAAGTTCTAAATCCCATTTGACCCAGATATCCCTCCTCTTGTTATCTTCCCAAAAGAATTGAAGACATCACATTACAATGATACATACGTACCCACATGCATAACAGCACAATTAATAATGGCTAAATTTGGAAGCAGCCTATATGTCTATCAACAGATGAATGGATAAAGAAAGTGTGGTATTTATACATGGAGTATTACTCTGCCACAAAGAGAGATAAACTTGAGTTCGTTGTAGGAAAATGGATGCACCCTAACAGCATAATATTAAGTGAGATCAATTAGACACAAGAGCTTAAACATCACATGGTTTCTTTTACACGAGAAGCCCAAAAGAAAAGTAAAGAGCGCAAGAACATAATAGATAGTGCGATAGGAAAGGGGGAGACAGATCTTTCTCAAATGCGAAGGGAACCAGGAGATGAAGGGAGAGGTGAGGAAGGCGAGGAAAAGCAGATGAAGACAGGAATTAAGATGCACATGTCCATGTACCAAACCCACACAAGGAATGGAAACACCATGAGCTGCAAACAGACGCTATAAACATGTTAATAAGAAGTGAAATGGTAAAGAAAGTTCTAGACACAGATATTTCAGGGGGCTGGAAGAAAGCCCTGACCCAACAGCCCTCTCAGCCACATCGCCAAGACCCATCCCACTGGATGACTGGGCTGGTGGAGTAGTGTGTGACTGTTTTCTATGAAGCTGTGATTTCTGCTCACAGATGATATCAAACTAGCTAGCTTCTCTTTTTCTTTTCTCTTATTGTCATTACTACCGCTTCATTTTTGGTGGCTAATGTAACCATAGCTTTTCAGTAATCTAAGAACTATTTCTGGGCATGCCTGGTGAATCTCTTCTGCGATGTCTGAACACATGCCAGGAGGTCTGTATAACTAAGTGGGAAGTCTGTTGTGATAACTCTCTATAGTTATTTTACATACGGACCAAGACCATGAGTAAAGTTTGCTCAGTCCCCGTCATAACCCTAAACTTTCTCTAAAGTACAGTTTGGAAAATGATAGGTGTGTGGGGAAACCGAAAGTCCAGGGTGGCAGCGCACTAGAGAGAGGGGGCGGATTTTCTTGGAGCCATAAGGTGTGTAGAAGTGTTAGCTGGCTAAAGGTCCGGGTCCAAGGAAGTCTTTCATGAGAGAATGGGTTAGAGGAGAATGTTTTACGTTCTGCTCTTAGGTTTCCTCAAACTGCCATGAGACTATTTTTTGCCCCATTGCAGTAGAAATCAGCATAAAGCTATCCAGGTCATCAGGAATGATACCAGCACACTGCAAAGAAAGGTGGGAAGGAGGAAATTCACCAGCCACCACTGAACAGTGACCCCGCCCTCTGCAATTCCGGGAGGCCTCCGGAGTTATGGTTTCCAACCAAGGGCTGAATACTGTAATTACTGAGTTCCAACTCTGAGTCTAGGCACACACAGCAGATGTATTTTCCACAGGTGTATATACAGAGTAGGGTACATTTTATTTGGTTTTGTTTGTTTTGTTTTGTTTTGATACAGTCTTGCTATATAGTCCAACCTGGCCTTGAACTCAAGTCAATCCTCCTGTCCTAGCCTGCAAAGTCCTGGGATTACAGGTGTGCTGCCCTCCTCCCAGCCGTAGTTTTACAGATAAAATTTGTATATGCCATTGATGGTCACTATTCATGGATTTTGTTTTTGTGAAGTTGTTTACTTACTAAAATTTATTGATCATTTCCCCAAATCAATCTTAAAGTATGTTGTGGCCATCTGCAGACATGTGCAGAGCAGGGAAAATGTTATGTCTCTGGATCTCCATGTGCCTGGCCGAGTGGGACACTCTAATGTCTTGTATCAGCTCTGCGCTGTAAACAGTGGGCCTGTCTTGGGCTATTTACTGTCACTTTCCCTGCTTCTGTGCTTCTGCTGTTGACATCACTCTTTCAAATTGTCCGTAAATGTTGTCTGCTGCAATTCATCAGTGCAAGAAGGCTGGGATTCTCTTTTTGGAGACAAACTGTTCAGGTGTGAAATATAGAGTATTTGGTCTCAGGTCAAGGCAGGTAAACCATCAATACACTCTAAATACGATGTCTTTAAACAGAAATGCATGTAACAGAAATGCTGTTTTGATAATATTACAAGCAAAGGCCTTCAGGAGCATAATCCTACGTTTCCCCTTGGAGCCATGGCTCTGTGTTCTCTAATCAGTGTTTATCGGGAATCTATGGAACATAGTAAGAAGTGACTATGAGTGACTGTGTGCCTTCCTGTGTGTGTTGTTCTTATTATTTATGTCACACACATAGACTATTACGCCAAAGAAATAAAGAACCAGCCAGCAACATAGACAATGTTAAAAATAAACCATATATTATACCATGAAATAAATTTTAGTGAATTGCAAAGGATTGTCTTATCAAACAGGGTTTCAAGCAGAATGCAAAAAGTATAAAATTTAAAACAAAATTAGAACTTTAACATACCATATATTTAGAAATACATGATTTTATATTTAGCAATATCTTTATATTGCTATCTGGATTATAAAGGCAATCATAAAGGCCTTAAAGAAACATTATAACTAAATAATAGAAGAGAGCATGCAAAAATGTGTGAAACACAAGAGAAAGAACATAAATTTAGCTACAGTTTTATATGCATATAATTAAAATTAGATTTTAAATAGTACTTCATAATTATATGAAGAAAAATTTAAAGCTTAGCACATAAATATGGGCTGAAGAAATAGAGCAGGATTTCATTTTCTTGTATAAGACAACTTAATATTGTAAAAATATGAACTATCTCTAATAAATGTATAGCCTCAATACAATTCAACTCTTATTTCCACCCAGATGTATGCATACATGCACTTTAAATTTATATAGGTAACAAAAGACTGCAAATGCCCTTAAGACATATATAAAGAAGGAATAATGAGAGAAGACCTTTGCAATGAGACAGGACGATAGACTGGTAGAGCACAGTAATAAAAGTCATACATGAGCACGGAAGCCGAAAAATAGGCTAAGGAATGGGAAGAGACGACTCCGAGGTAAATGAATGTGTATCTGAAAAGTCAGTATATGATTTAATTTATGAAAAAGAAAATTTACACGGGGATGGTGAGCAGGAAGTGGCTCAAATTGTGCAGCAAAATAAAATATGTTCACAATGCTACACACAAACTTGGACTGTGAATGAATTAAACCAATCAAGTTAATAGGAAAATAATGAAGGAAAATGCCACTGTCACTGAAATAGGTAAAGAGAAACATTTTAAAGAAAAATTTTAAAAGAAAAAACATAAGCCAAATTGTGAGTGGGTAAAAGTAAAAGATGTGATATAGGAAAGAAAGGTATTTGCGAAACATAAAATAGTAAGTATTAAAATAGGTTTAAGATATTACAAGCCAACAACAAGAAGATAGGGACTCCATTGTTTACATATATCAAAACCCTAGGTTATACACTTTTATTATATATTATTTTTTGAATATTTGTCAATTATGGCTTAATTGAGCTAGAAAAAATAAATGCAAATGAAATGCATATGACATTTTTAAGGGAGGAAATTAAGAAAATAACAAACTTAGAAAAATGCTCAAATTTATCAGCAGTTAGAAAAAAAAGAAAAGCAACAATTTTTTTATTTTATTGAAAAAAGATAAAACCGAATTTCATAACAAAATAAGAGAAGAAAAATAACAGTTGATACATTGCATATTGTCATCCTCGGAGTTGTTTCCTAGAGCACAAGGTATGGGCACAAAAAATTCTCCAATCGATACTAGCATGAACCTTCCTTTTCAATGAACTGAGAGACACTATTAGTATAGCTACCTTGTATTTGTCTCCCTTTTTCCTTGCTTCCTTTCCTCTTTCCCTTTCCTAGTTCCTTTTTTCTCTTAGACAATCACTTCTCATTTCACAAAATCTATTGTATATTGTAGACCTTATTTACTCTTTCAATTTCTCACACTAGTGAGACAATACAATATTTGCACATGTGAGTCCGATTTACTTCACTTAGGAGTGTGGTCTCAAGTTGCATCCACTTATCTATAACAGTTTCAAATTTATCCTTCTTTATGGCTGATTTGAATTCCATTGTACAAAAACATCACTGTTTTTTATCCATTCTTCAGTTGATGGGCATTTGTGTTGTTTCAAAGATTTATCTATCATAAATTGCACTGCTATAAACATGGGTGCACATATATTGCTGTGGTATGATGCTTTCAATTCTTCCGGAAAGATATCCAGAAATCAATCTGTAGATTCCTCAAAAAAGTAGCGCCTCTTGGATGGAGAACTTGGTAAGCATGAAATCAACTCAAAGTACAAAAATCAGGGAGGTAAATGGAACCATTTGACTTGGACACATGGCAAGTAGACACATTTCTCTTCAATTAACTTTTGAGCTCTCCTGTAGAGGGGAGTCACAGGGTATTGCCTCTGAGGGTAACATCATCAGAGGATTCTAGAGCCAAAATCATCTGAGGTGCAAACAAAGGAGAAATGACTATGAGTGAGGGGAGGCCACCGCAGCCATTGTCATTGGATGAGATTCTTGCCGGGCACCTTTCAAGCAGAAGGCCACAGTCTTATATAAGAAACAGAGCAGGATTCTGATAGTAGAGTGAGCGTAAAGGAAGTGGTCTGAGTATTCCCTTTACACCCTTTAAGATTTCATAAATCTAATGACTTTAAACTATGATGAGAATATAAGTCCCGAGCACTATTCCCTTGTAGAAAACAGATTAAGCAGTGACTGCTGCGACTAAATCAACACCCTGTACTGAAAAGAAAAGAAACAAAAAGAAGAGAGGATTCAAGGACTTCCCTTTCCCCTGGACTCTGTAATACCACTGTGTCTTCCTTGCTCATCACTGTCCACCGAGGGTACTGAGGAGACACTGTGATGGATCCAGGAATTTCCCCACACATGAGATTATTTTCATACCTATGATTAGAAGCTCCCCACAGCCAGGAGCACATACCACAGGCATCTCTTTTTCTCCACTGAGCTGGAGGAAAAAAACAGGGAGTAAGATATTCAGAGGTGAAAAACCTCTCCATATCAACCTTATGATTCAAATTTTTGTAACAAAATTGACCAGGAGCCTTGCAGCCTGAGTTCTCTAAGAATTGTATCAGTCCTAACATCACTGAAATTTGAACGGTTCAGGAGGTGTATTAGCACATAGTGTCCACAAAACTAAGCATTCTTGTTAAACTCTGTTTTCTTGATCAAATTAAATTATGCCTTAGGGTATTAAGGGACTCTGGGAAGCAATTTTAACAAGGCTAGAATGCCAGAACTTTTAAACTGGATTTTGCAAATAAATGAGGAAGGATGAATCTTACATTGCAATCTTGTAGGCTTTTTAGAATGAATGATGAATTTTTTTTAGTATTAATGTGATGATTTACTAAAAATATTACTTAAGTCTAGAAACTTTTACTTTCTTCATGTATTGGTCAGAAGTACTAATGCATACTTCTTTTTCACTCCTTACAAAACATTTTACTAAATTTGATGAAAGGATCAGAAAACTATCTGCTTAAGATTATGCAAAGAAGAAATAATAGCATCCCGGGAATGAGATTAGTGATGTTACATGCCTAAACGCTGCATGCCTTGCTCACCTCAAAACCCTTCTGGGGTGAAATTAGCAGGACAACTTGCTAATGGTCAGGGATCAACAAACAATAATTTTCAGGCCAAATCCAACCCAGCACTTGTTACTAAAAATAAATGCTATTGGAAAATAGCCATGCCTATTCATTAATACATCATCTAGGACTGCTTTGGTGGTGCAAATTTGTTAAGTAATTGTATACAAGACTGCATGACCCACAAACTTTTTATATTTAGCTCTTGTAGGAAAGCATTGTCAGCCACTGCCCCTCAAGCTCTGAACACCTGGGAAACAGATTTGGGACCTTTGGTCAGTCCTCAAGTAAAAGTCAGTAGAGGTTGATAAAAGGTGTAACAAAAGCAGCAAAATAAGATACAACGTCAAGACAGTCAGTGACCCAGAAGAAAGCATTCATGAGAGTGTTACTGATCTTCTCATTCTATGAATACTAAGGACTTCTCTTTTGGTCTTCATCCCACGAGCTGTGGGAACACACATGAGAGCTAGTAACCTCTTTCCATGTCTTGGAGTGGAAACCACATACAAACGCATATACAATTATTAGAAAATACAACTGTCACTTACCTTAGAGTGCTATGAGAAATAAAACCTGAGAAGTTTAAGGGGACAGTGCTTTTCTAGTTCCTTCTCTATTCACTTCTTATATTCATGTATCCCTTGAGGTAACACCAACCCTCTTCCTTCAGGGCATTTCACCTTCTCCCCTCTAGACCTGGATTCATGGGAAGTCTTGCAAGTCCACTATCCTGCTTCCCACAGGGAAATATCATGGCAGCTGGGTGAACTAGAGTAGCCCATGCTGCCAGGCACGAGACTGGTGTGGCAATAGCACTATGACTCAAGTCTACCTGATCATAAAACTGCTCTGGTATGGACTCACCATGTGAAAGAAAGTTGTCCTTTCCCCCTCTTGTGCCTTGGTGAAATAAAATTACCCACCCAAAGATCCAAGGAGGATTATTCTTTCATATGACCAGGAAGAGAAACACAGATCTGCAGACAGAAAGACAGAGAAGGGTTTTATGACATTTAAGATCCTGGATTCAGTTGTCCATGGTGACAATGATAAACCAGAGTTGATCTAAAAATGATGGATTTCCCATGTACGGCCTATGGATAAATCACCCTAGATTCATTTACAAAAAGAATAATTGTTCTTTGGGAATTGACTTTACTCCAAAATTGTAAAGAAGACAGATTTTCTTTTTTTATTTCAAAAGTAAAAGAACAAAAACATATTCACAAACAGACAATCATTTACAAAGTAGCACAAGAATAGTACAAGTAATACTGAATTACAAACAAGGTGATAGGGAATTAACAGTGGTTGTTGTATTATATATTGATAACTCCAAAAGTGGTTACTCAGGAAAACCAATATAGACATGCAAGACTGAGCAAATAATTAACCATGAACTCTTCCTTTCAATAAAGCAATATAAGTCAGTAGTACAACTATATACCACCTGTAACTGGGAATAAGGAGTATGTGTTTGTGTGTGTGTGTGTAACACCTATAGAGAGGTACGCAGGAAGAATAAAATGGAAATTAAGTGTGATATAAATCCAAATAGTCACCGAGTGCATCCAACTCTTTCATGTGACACTCCTGCCCTCAAAAATTATTTATACTAAAATTAGAATAATATACAAGAATGAATAAAAGAGGTTACCCACAGGAGTTGGGAGAAGTGAGTCAGAAGAGTGAGTAAAGCAATATTCAAACTTGAAAGCCTTTAGGTCACTTTGACTCTTTAGCCATGTGCACAAATATTACCTACTCAAGGAATATGGTAAGTGGTTATGGGTAGGCTTCCCTCCTCTGTAAAGAAGAATTCAGCAGGGATGATTATTCGCTCCTTCTCTCTCAGGTGGAACTTCCACAAACTTCCACATAATTCTTAATGAATCTGCTCTAACTTCCACCTCTAATCAGACCAATGTAATATCCTTGCTAAGGTCCCCAGTGATGGCCTGCCCACTAAATCCAATTACAGATCTTCCCTTTCCTGGTATCCTGAGCTCTACTATGTGAAACTCTCCTTGGATTCTGGAGCCACACTCTGTTCTTGTTTACCTTATGCTTGCCCGATCCCCTTGTCTCATTTCCTTTCTGGATGAGCTCTCCCACAAGCACGCACTTAAACCTGGAGCTCCCAGGCTGCACCCTCGGCCCCTTCTCATTCTGTATTCTCTTACATTCATTAATCTCCTGCCCCACCCCCACATTAGTTGCCATCAGTGTATTGGAGGCTATAAAATTATTAGCTTGAATTCAGAGTACTCATGAATTCCAGGCACACATAGCCATCATTTTTTGCAACAAGTTTTTTCCACACAAGTCACAAATGAACTTGGAACATAACATATAAATTAAGGTTTTGTGAATTTCTCCTTCTAACATTTCAGTTCCCCCTGATGCTGTACATGACATCAACATGGTTAAAGCTAGAAATCTGGAAGTCCTCCTTGTTTCTCCCTAGCCTCCATTCCTACATTCAATCTATCGCAAACCGCAGGAATGGAAAATAGTAGTTCTCTGAGTGCTGTTTCCATCCTGCAGCATCAATATCACCTCTGAAATGTGAATTACTTGGGCTCACTATTGACCTCCTAAATCAGAATTTAATGCCCAGGAATCTATAAAACACAATAAAGGTGAAAAACTCTTGAAATAACTTTCTAAGACATTTGCTAACTTTTTGAATTTCTTCTGCCATCTTTATAGTCAAAAATCCCACCAATCCTTAGGCATCCAGCACCCAATGGTAGATGCCTGAAAAATCATAAATACAGATGCTGCATCTGACTCATTTCCCTGAGGGAAAAATGTCACATCGTTTCCTATTTTAACTAATCAAGTCCTTCATTGCCACTAAAATCCTTACCTACTTTTAGCCACCCAGAGTCAGTAATACCTACACAGAAATGCCATTCCATTGTCTTGAAAAAGCCTACCAGCCACTATTGTTTGGGATTCTTTCCTCTACAAACATGGTAGAAATTTCTTAGAAAGATTAGCTGGCCTGTGATCATGGGAATTCAGCATTCTCCTTTAGGTACTTTTGATCAGTTTCGTAGGGTCTACAAACTCCTTTATTCAGTAGTTCAACACAAGTCTATTCAGCACAACTGCAGGGCAAGAACAATGTTGAGTCTTGGAAATTCAAAAATAATGGGATCCTGGGGTTTGCTGCACAGTTTCCAGTATGTTAAAAGGACAGTAAGTTGGTATCATGGCTAAAAAAGATCAATAATAAGTGGATAACTGAGGGAAATGAGCAAAGGAACAGCCCAATTACAATGTAAAGACTAATGAAATAATGAGGGAAAGCATCTGCGTGGAGAGCAGCAATTACACTCCCCAGGACACAGGCGCAAGTAGGCGGTGGAGAAGGAAACAGGCGCAGGTGCCCCAGGGGTAGGAACCTGACGCTAATGATGGGCCGCTAAAGAAGGAGGCAGAGGTGCAAGAGGCAGGAGAGAGGAGCGCCGCCTCACTAGGGCTTCCCAAGCCACTGGAAGCCATTTGGGTGTATTCTAACGACAACCGCTCACTTATTCTAGCTACTCTTCAAAAGCATAGATGTGAAGAAAGATAGGAGCGTCCCTGCTGAAGACCGCGGTGAGAACCCAGAAACCGCTCCTGCTCTCTGGAGTGTCAGCACGTCTCTTCAGACATAACCAAGGATGGAGGCGAAATCGCTTGAAACCCACACTGTTCCCAGTGAAGTTCACGGTTTCTTTAAGTATCTTTTGCTGTTGTTTGTTTTTCAGACCTGTGATCTTCTACCCTCCAAAGAATCAATTAGTGATGGTTTTCGGTCCTGTTCTTGTCTCGGTTATCTCAATCACATATTGTTTTAATTCATATTTTATTTTAAGCTTCGTTGCTGCCATTCTCCTTCATTTATTTAAACGTGAGTATGAAAAAAAAAATAAATAAATAAATAAATAAATAAACGTGAGTACGCTTAGCAGGCGAGGAGCTGTATCTGTCAGGCCGACCCCTGGTCTTCCTAAAAATACATAAATAAATAAATAGCTAACTTGATCTTCAGTGATGGAAAAGTTAATTGTATAACTAAGTTGTGTATTCTCCTTGTACAGTGTCCTTTTATAGGTCCTCTGCCTATGTCTGGCCACCTTTTCTGCTATGGGGAAGGGAGACAATGTACAGGTGGTGTTCACAGCTCAGATTAGTGTAGTTAACGAGCTGTAGATGACTCTGTGGTAAAATGTCTTCTGTTTCCCTGTAAAGGCTAAAGGAATCAGATAGGGTACTTCAGAACCCGTCTACTGGAGCAGTGCTCCGGCTTCAAGTCCGCGAAACTAACTGGCAAAGCGATCACAGAGCAGCACCTCTAACAAAGAAGCATGAAGCATGCCTAATAGTCTTTTTTTTTTCCAACTTGCTTGCAGCTATTTCAGCTGTAGCATTATTTCCAATTCAGGAAATGTTTTCCAATGCAAGGAAAAAATAGAGATATTTTTAACTACTCTGTAAAAAGAAACCTTGCTTTTCAACTTTGTTCTGCTCCTGATGTCAAAGCAGATTGCCCAACTAATTAGGGTCCTGAGGTCTCAGTCAGAGCCTAAGCTTCCTGCAGCCTTTGCCTCGACCTTATTTACAATCCACCCAGTCTATGGATGCATATCAATTGTCAGCCAGGTTAATTCCTAGTTTAACTTCTTCTTCTCTAGCCAAATGGTCTTTCTTTAAAATCACATATCATCAGCAAACCATGAGGATAAAACCTGGGGCTCTGTGGGCTATGTGTAAGAGTTTGAAGCCTATCTCTTGGGTAGCTTCAGGCAATTTACTAACCTGGGTGGGATACCATTGCCAGATTAAAATATGGGATTACCTGTTAAGTTTGCATTTCAAATTCAACATAGTACTTTGTAGTAAAATCATCCCAGGTTAGTTTTGGCCCCCCTCAATTTGACAACCCTGCCTTGGGACTTAGTTTTCTTAGGTGTAGAATGAGTATAACAGAGGAATTGTGAGATTGAAATTAAGCAGTGGAGGCGGCTGGGGACATAGCTCAGTGGCACAGCGCCTGCCTGGTAAGCACCAGGTCTTGAGTTCGATTCCCAGCACCAAAATAAATTAATTAATTAATTAACCCAATTGAAACATTATATTGATGGTACCTGGAACCTGGTGAAGCCTCACGACTTCTTAGCTGCTGTGCCTCTTTTGTCTTCTGAAAAATAAATGAGGAAAAACAGGAGTATCTACGTGGTACTTCCTACATGCTACACATAAAGAGCCTGGATGCTGCCAGATACAGATTTACCCAATTGATAAACTCCTTGTGAGAGCCACGCCAGTGCCAAGGACTAACTACACTCATTCAGTCTTGTAATCTGCTGTGGTGTAATTGTTTCAAAGACCTGTTTTGTAGAACAAGAAACTGAGACTCGGAGAAGGTGGGTCACTTGCCATCAGACACAAAGGTAGCTGCTGAGAAAGCTGAGATTTGCTTTGTGAGATACCAACATACAGCTGACTTTTTCTATTTGTTAATCAGTGTCCCAAAATGAAACAAAATTGAGTAAGAATCAAAAATACTGAGGAAACTATTTGCATTTTAAAGAAAAATAGAAATATCTATCTTCATATCATGGTGACACTTTAAAACAGTGCCAGATTAAACTGGCATTGAACCAGCACCTTCTTTTGGTGCAATTGTCTCACAGTGGACATTGAAAGGTGGCGTTGCTGGTCATCCTGTTGTTAAAAACAAGGAAAATTGCTGCAAGTGTTCAAGTCAGGATGGAAACTCAAGTGTTGTCACTTCTTAGGGTCCCATAATAGAATACTACAGACCGAAAGGGTGAAATGCAAGAACTGCATGTTCTTGCAATTCTGAGGTGCGGGAGTTCAAGATCAAGGTGGCAGTGCGTTGCTCCTAAGGTCTTGCTCCTTGGCGTGGAGACAGCTGCCCTCCAGCTGTGTCCTCTCATGGTCTCTTCTCTGGCGATGAACTGTCCTAGTGCCTCCCGCTCTTCAGAAAGACAACAGTCATATTGGAGCAGAGCCCCACACTCAAGACTGGGTGTCACCTCAGCTACCATTTCAAGGGTCTCTGTCTAACTACAGTAACAACGTAGATCAGGGCTTCAGCTTCCAAATTAGGGAAGTGGGAACGAATTCGGTCCTTAGTACCAGGTTTTCTTATTTGTGGTTCCATCCACATTGTTGATCATGCTTCCTTTCTGGAAGTACCTCCAAGAAGGATTATGTTGTTGGTACATTAAATGCTACATTTTTGTTTGAAAGAAATATGTGAAATGACAATGGATTTTGATTTTTGAAGTATAAGGTTCAGAATCGGGCTATGTTCCCATTCAATAATCCTACGTTCTGTATCAGATCCACTGCAAGATGCACACAGTATCTTGGATGAAGAGCAAAACAATGACTGTGGAGAGAAACGGGTCATAGCTAATAAAATAACTACCAAGAAGGATCAAGAAGTGACAGCTCACTCCATGCCTGTGAAAGGAGACAACAGTCAGGCAGGCACTGTCCTCCAGGACCTTCCACTCTGAAATTTTGGCTGCAGTGTACGAAGTGCAAGCAGCACTCTGTAGGTCACACCAGACTCCGTACATACTTACCAACGCCATGGTGGGGATTAACAGCTGGTTAGCCTGAATGATTGAGCAGGTGAAGCACAGGCTACTGGTTACTCCTGAAGCCAGGTGGATTCTGGGACATAGTCTGCCTTGTGTGCATTTAGTAACAGCATGAACCTAGTGAGGAAGCTATTATGGCAGCTGCTGGAGAAGAAATCTGTGGGGAAAAAAGTGAAAAAAAAATCAGCACTTAGTGAATGTGGGTACAGAGCATTTAATACGGACACCACTATAAATGATTTGAGTTTCAATATTGGTTTCGAAAAACACAGTCTGTACGGTGGTATTTTTATAGTCAGTGTCAAGCACAGTCGTTTTTAGTTACAGCTTGCATAACAGTTCAAGATAAATCAAAGTGAACTGCTCTGAAGGGAAAAAATATATAGCACAGACTTGCTAGTACTGTAATTGCTGCTTTGGCCAAAGGCTACTTTGCATTGTGTCTACCGAACACTCAGTTAATAAATATTTATTAAGTGTTGATTATTTGCCAAATACTATCCAAGATTCTAGGAATGTATCAATGAATAAAATGCAGCTCTACCATGCAATACGCCTTTAATGGAGAGAAGCACCAGCAATCCGGGATGTCAAGGGCTAAATGACATAAGAACTCTCTTCTCTAGGACCTGCAAAAGAGCACCTGTGCTTGCCCTGGCTAAAGGAAATCAAGGTGGGTTTACCAATGGGATGATGTCTAAGCTCAGATCTATGGCCTTGAAGGAGTCAGGCAAGGAGCTGACAGGAAGGACCATTTTCAAAGTAAACACAGCCTGGGAAACCACGGCTGGCAGAGAAAGGGAAACAGTGCGTGCTGAGAAAAGGTGCTGGAAAAGTGCCCCAAGGTGTGTGGGTGCAGTGAAGAGGAGTATGAATTTTATCCTGGAGCAGTTGATTGTTTTCCAAGAATGTTAAGAATGAGAGCCGCACTGGGATATAGCTTAGCAGCACAGTGCCTGCCTGGCAAGTGCGAGGTCATGAGTTTGGTTCTTGGTACCAAAAACGAACAAAAAAACCTATGACAGTGGCATGTTGTGTTGTTTTTGTCTTGTTATAATTCTTAGAAAACCCCTCCAGTTCACTCTGCATATGTTATATAAAAACATGGAAAAGGAAGAAAGATCAGGTAAATCTCTGAGTTAATGGTGTAAGAAAATGGTGGTCTCAATAAAAGCATAAAGTGGGTCAATTTGACAGTTTTAAAGTGATGATGGATAAGGGATTCGATCAGAAGTGGAAAATGAAGAAACAGGTTAAATATGTTTCCCAACATCGAGAATTAGGCTACGTGTGAATCTCAGAGCCAACGGCTAAGGACAGAGAGCAGGTGAGAGGAAAAACAGGCAGCGGTGTGGGCAGAAAATTGCTGTTTTCCTTATTTCTTTTTCCCTCCTGGACATCTTCTGGGACAAGTATGGAGAGAGTGATTCCCCAGGGCTCTCTGCGTATAGCACACACGCACTGGAATCTCCGGAGCCACATTCGGGAACCAGAGGATCATGGTACTGGGTGCAGGGTGTGGACCCTGCGTTGCAAACAGGCTCTGGCAGTGAGCCCTCATGTTCCTCAGGCCCCACAGCCTCTGCTTTGAAACTGTTCTGTTTGGGGGCCTGTGCCTTCTGAGCCTGAGATGGAAGGGGCAATGTTAATGATCCCTGAACCACTTCAGCTGGGGAAGCAGGTCACTCTCTACTTGTCTTGCACAGTCCCCTCTGGCATTTGTGGTGATGGCTATCATTGGTCGTACCTGCGTAACTCTCCTGAACAGCCTTTTTCAGTCTAGAATGAAGCTGTCTCTGTGACTCTCTTCTTTCTGAACCCAAATTACTCTCAGTAGTCTGCTCATGTCTGCATAACTTTTCTGTACCAATGACCTTAAAAATCTTCTACCTACCACCCATTCCCAGGTATGGAAGCAGCGTGCACATTTGGATATATTTATTACAAAATCACCCAACTCCAGGCATCAGTTTTCTTTCTCTTCCTGTTTGGCTGCTGTAGGAATATACCATAGACTGAATGGGATATAAACAATAGACATTTATTTAACCAAATTCTGAAAGCTATAAAATCTAAAATCTCACAGATAAAGATGTGTGGACCAATTCCGTATCTAGCAAGGGTTCTCTAACCAGGCCCAGGCAGCCGTAGGTTGTCACAGGGCAGGGGGATGAATGAGCCCTCCAGGAGAACTTCTGGAAGAGCACTGATTTCGCTCATGAGGGCTCTGTCCTCACGATACACTCACTTACCAAAGACCCCATTTTCAAATATCATCAACAAGGTGTTAGCTTTCAACACAGGGAAGAGAGATATTCATTCATAGCACTTGCCATTACGCACACACTGGACACAGAGGTTAAGACAATACAGATAAATCACTATAGCTTACAGTCCAATGGCTGGGTGGAGTCATTTAGGCAGGATCATATGTAGGAAATGATTAGCAGAAGAGATAGGTTTAAGATTTTTGAGGAACACAGCATCTACTCTATGATGTTTCTGAAACACGTGGTGCCTAGCCCCTGTTTTGAGCTGCCAAAAATACGTCCCTTTTCAACATTTTGGTTTCATCAGCACAGATAGAAAGAAAATCATTGGAACAACATTTTTTCTCGAGGAAGGACTTTCTTTTCCCAGAGGGAAACTTAACACCAGCTTAGCATACAATTATATACATAAATAAATAATTTCAAAAAGAAAACTGAAAAACTAATATTTTGTTCACATTTTATTTTAGGTTTTTCTCTTTGTTTTTGCCTCAGATGTTTCTGAACAGAAATTCTCACAGCCATAATAATGATGATAATGATAAAAATTGTATTAAATGGTCCTTGCCAGACAATGGGTCCTACATGCACTTACTTAATTCAATCATCACAAAAATCTTTGAAATTATGGCTTAGGGAACTGAGATTTGGAGAAGCTGAAAATGTTGGCCAACCTGACACAGCAATTACATGGGAGGAGATTGTATTTGAAAGACGATATGCCTGACTCTAAACATCTTTTCTGAGTGGATTTGTTCTGTGACAATACATCTATGAACCCCAAGAGCTTTGGTTTTGGCTTTCAGCTGGGAAGATTTGTCTTATGTTCAGTATTGATTTTAATCTTGTGAAACTGAAGCAGACATTGTTACATTTCATTCATTAAAATTACATAATGCCTTCATCTTGATCAACAGACAACCTCCATAAAAGTGAAAACAAATGCACAATGTAGTTTTCTCCTATGAATTTTTTAAAAAGCTAATTTATTCATGAGAAAAATGAATAAAGCCACCTTCTCACCAACAGGGTCATGTTGTTAACATGACTTACTTTTTGCCTGTTGGTGCTAGACACTGTCCACTGGGGCAGTATCTTTCATAAGCCAGTGCCAGTCATGGAGGAGAAATTATCAATAAAGAAAATATGGTCATTGGTCATCAGACTCTGTGTTCTGCTTATAGGAAATACCAGTATTCTCCTAGCTTCCTTTGAATCATGTAGATTTCTGCCTCGGTATCTTACTCACCTACCTGGCTGGTTGGAAACCTGCTGGAAGACAAAAAGTCACTTAGAAAAAAAAGTGTTTAGAGTTAGACATATCTGTTCCTCCTATACAGAGCACGGCATCTCAATGAACCTTATGCCTAAAAAAAATAGCTCTTATTACTTGTGATGGCCCCCTAAAGACATGCTGAAATCCTACTGCCTGGTACCTCAAAATGTGACTATATTTATCTGAGAGATAGATGACAGCAATTAAATTAAAATAAAGGCATTCATGCTGGAGTAGGGTGAACCCAATCCAATGTGAAGATGTCTTTATAAGAAGACAGTCATGCGACAAAACAGAAAACATCATGATAGAAGCCCCAAAAATGGAGTTATGCAGCTCTAAGTGAAGGAACACCAAAGATTTCCAGAAAATCACAAGTCTTTTTAATCCATTCAAGCTTCTACTTAAGAAATTAGACTATGCAGCTTATAAACTTATAATAAATAGATATTTTCTTCTTGTGGTTGTGAAATTACATAATACCCTCATCTTGATAAACAGACAACCTCCTTAAAAGTGAAAACAAATGAACTTTGCTAAGTCCAAGAGGTTGCTAAGTCCAAGATCTAGGATTCAGAGGGCTCATTATATGGGGAAAACTGCCTATTCCGATCCATAGATGATATTTTCTTGCTCCATCTCCACAAGGGAAGGAGCTAGCACTCTGGGTCTGTTCTGTAAGAGTACGAATTCTGCTCAGGAAATATTGCCCTTATAACTTAATCACTTCTCAAAGGCTTCACCTTCCATTATGGTCACATTAGGAATTAGGTTCCAACTTAGGACTTCTAGGTGGACATGAGAAGCTAGGAGAAAAGCAAGGAGCCATTTCTTTCCAGAGCCTTCAGAGGGAGATGGTTCTGCTGATATCTTGTTATTGGAACTTAGGCCTCCGCGTAGTAAACTTCTGTTGCTCTGACTCGCCCAGTTTGTGGTATTTTGCTAGACAGCTTTAAAAAAATTAATGTTTTTTTAAAAACTATATCATCATAATCAACTTTATATCATGGCACATTTGGGCTGTTTTAAAGTTAATACATTCATTTAAAAATGCCCAAGGTAGAAGAGACACTTCAGGTCCTGCGGTCCTAACTCCTGTCCCTGAAGTATTTTGGAAGCTTTCTTGATGGCTCAGTTTATATGACTAATATTCCACTATACCAGTATACACACAACAGGAGACTGGAGAGAGAAACCATTCCCTACCCTCACAGAATTTGTCATTTATACCAAGAAAACATTTGTGAGAAAATACTGCTTAGGTCTAAGTGAACAAAAATGGATTCTTTTTGTGTCAAAAATACCAACTGTAACTAAAGGATTTAAGCTAAAGTAAAAAAACTAATTCACATAAAAGAATATCTGGGTTTAATCTTAGAAGCAGTTTGGCAGAGAACTCAAATATATCAGTAAAATTAATTAATAACTGATCTCTTCCTAACTGAAGTTGATTCTAACCACAGGCTTAGTCTCTCCTGGCCAAAACATAGATAAGCCAGTGTCAGGTATAAAACTATCAAATGGGACAAGGTCCATCAGTCTCTCAGTGTGATACCTGAAGTTAATAAACAGTGGGTTTGCTTCAGTTATCTGATCACTTTTTAAGTAATCACTGATCCAGAGTAGTGCAAAACCCCACTCCGGGGCACAAGGGATAATCCCCTTAGACTGAGAGGAAGGGTGGGTCACAAACAGCAGAGCACAGCTCTCTTGATGGTAGAAGGAGGAAATTGCGGTTAATGAGACAGCAGTGAAAATCTACAAAACAAAAACAAACCTCCTACATCAGCACATAGAAGAAGAGGACAGAATTGTTTCTCCTGAGATGTCCGAGAGTTTTATAAAGGAAAGATATTTTTCCTAGTAGGTCTGAAATAATAGAGAAAGCAGAAAGAAAACATGAAGTTCTGTAAAATAGTTGGTGTGTCACATGCCAACAAGGAGGCCGAAACAAGGGTGATTTTTTTTTAATTTAAAGAGTAAAAAACAATAACAAAATAACTGTAACAAAGAAAAACACAAAACAAGATGATAGGAGATTAACAATGGTTGTTGTATTACATATTGTTATCGTCAGTGAAGTTGCTCAGATTAGTGGATATAAGAATGCAAGATTGATCAAACAATCAAAAAGAATAAAAAATAATTTTAAAAAAATCCTAAGAAATGATACACAGCTTCACCCTTTAAAGCATCACCATTGTTAAATTCCTGACACAAGGGTGATGTTTTAAAGGCTGGTAAAGAAGGAGTAGCGTGGAGCGATACGGGCGGGGTTGTGGAAGACCTGGGCCCTACTGGAAGCCATGCTGACTTCACACTGAGAGGCTGTCAAGACTTGGGCTGGCAGTAGCTAAAATCTGTGTTGTTAGAAGAGTTATTTTAACAGAATACTACTAAATTTAATACAGATTTTTCTAATATTTTTAAGATAGGTCATACCTGTGTTTCTGAAATGTATAGAAGAAAAGTAGCAAGATTATAAAGACGAACTAAATCTGAAATCGGGAAGTAGGTGTCATCTTCCAAACAAGCAAGTGAAAAATATTACTTCCAATTTCTAGTAGAATCACAGTATATTTCAGTGGAGGAACTACATTTGGCTGGTCATCTACATATTTCTCACCTGTGTTAATGGTAAATCCCTGACTTGATAAAAGAAACAATCACCACTTGATCCATTTTGTGTCCTCGAAATTGTTAGAAGAAGTTGTTGCCAATGCCAGAAGTGTTCACCTTCAGCAGCTAAGAGCCACAGAAAGGAGCTATGTTCTTTGTTCCCGTGGGTAATGAGAAGACAACCGAAGGCATCATGCTAAATTAACTTGTGCACTGCAAGAATTTTACTGATCTAAAAATTTACTGAAAGGGAGACCAGCACATCTGCCCCTATAGGAAATGATTTTTGCATAGTAAGTGTTGATCTGCATAACCATATGATCATCGCAAGTGCTGATTACCAAATCTGAATCATCATTACTTAGCAAAGCTCTATAAATACACATGGCACCATGTAATATATTCAGCTGCTCTAAATTAATGACAAAGTCCTTACCCCAAGGAGCCTGGGGGTCTAAAAACAAAAAGTGACACAAAAGACAAATATGTAGAACACACAGTAAGTTGGGGGAAATTTTCACTGAAAGAATCTTAGGGAGGGATTTTTGAGGTTTAAGATGAAGAAGGAATGAAGGATGTGTATAAAGTTTGCCTTCCAGATTCCTCTTGAACCATGTGTGGGCAGGTTATCCACGCTCTAATCCCTTGACCTCTTGGAAACACTGGGCAGACGGACAGGTTGATAGAGATTTCTGAATGCATTTACAATATCTCCCTATAAATATTTTAGTATTTAGATGCAATCAGTGTGTCTAAAACTGAACTCATTATCCACTCTCCTTGCTCTCATGGTTGGAATTAGTTCCTGCCTGGGTGAAAGGCAGTGCCTTTTCCCAGTGGTTATGAAAGATATTTTAGAGGGACTTTCTCCTTATTCTTCTCCGTCACCCACCAGGCAGTCCTGGAAAATAGCAGGTTGGTGCTGTGTTCGGCACTTGTGCCTTCTCAGTTCTAACTTGGGTCTTCACATTTTACTTTAAATGATCCCTGTGTCTTCCAGGCTGTTCCTGAGTTAATTTATTTTAAACAGTGCATAATTTCAATCTAAGATATGTAGATGCCAATCCAAGATACAAGGAAAGGAACAGAAGAGGAGAAGGAGAGAGTAGTAAAGAGAAGAGCAGAGAAAAAATTTGGAAAACTTATTTATTTTTTTAAATATTGGACTGCAACCATAACAAAGTAGATTCTTTTAGAAGGAATTCTTTGGTTAAGGGTTGTTTTCATGCTTAAATTTTTCAACATGTCCTCAAAATTTTCAGTAACTTTAAGTGGCCACTCAGAAATTTTGAACTATTCTCCTTTATTTGTCTTAATCGCTACCACAAATTGAAATATGTGATATCCACTTAGTTGATATCCACTATGATATCCACTGAGTTGCAGTTAATACATAACTCTAACCATATCTTTAAAACCTAGCAATTAAGTGAGATTACATTACTCAATTCTCCAATAAAGCTCCTTGGTAACAACAAGAATATGATCTAGCACCCAATTATATTGGATACACATAAAATAATCACACCCCAAGAGAAAATATTAGTGGTACCTGTTCTAACATTCTAGGTGCTGCTAACACTGAACGTGTTGTTCTGTGATCATTCTTCTCCCTCCTCAAGTGGTAAGGGGTGGATGACGAAGAAGCTACAAACCAATTTCTACATATATAAGTCTATTCAAATTTCACGTCCTAAAGCCCAAAATGCAGCAAATGCTGCTCCCATTAGAAAAATGTAGCAACTGGAAAAAATGTTTTAAAAAGTCGTTTAACACTACAATAATTTTCTTTGTTTCTGATGTTATGTGACATTTCATGGGGAGGACAGCCGGCCATTTTCTATACTTTTAGAGAGTGTGGTTAAAAATGTGGGTCTATCAGATGTTGGTGGGAATAAGTGGCTTCAAAACAATGTGAAAATGGACAATATCTGGTTCTATACAAGATTCTCTCAGAACATGAGCTTTTCTGCTATCTGAAGTCTTCCTTCTCCATTTTCCCAAATTGATCCAAAGGAAAAGTCTAAAAGAGAGAACACACTGGGCACACAGAAGGGAAACTAGACACCTGTGCACAACCCTATAAAGGGAGATGGCAGAGCCAGAGCAAAAGCTCCAGAAAGTTTGAATGTAAAAGCAAACAAAAGGAAGAGAAATTTAGCAACATTCCGGCTCTCCTTCCCCCTAAGTATTCCAGCAAGATTGTTGGACTATTGCTGCAGTATGGGTAAAAGGGGAGTAGGACACGTTTCTCATCTGTGTGATGCTTTACAAAGAAAAATATGCAGGCAGCACCACTGTGTGTCTTAACAGTTTTAAATGTGTGAAAATATTAATTTTTCTTTTTAAATTTCATAAGAATCATAAAAAATCAGAGAAATCCCAATTCATTCTTTCTCGCGGCTAGACTACTGACCGTGAGAAAGGACTTCAGACACTAAAAATCTGAAACACAGGTAGGAAGTACTAATGTTTCATTCAAGTTTACAGACACAGAGCTTTTAAAATTACTCAAAGGCTGAATAAATATAATTGTAAGTTTGCTCACATTAGGGTCATTCATCACACACAATGTTTAGAAAAATTATCCACAAGCTTGAAAGTGCTTTATTGTCTAAAACTAATTTTAGAACAATATTATAAGAAACATGTATTTTCGTAAGAGTCTCTGATATGTTAGCCTGCGACAGTCATATATAGCAGTTACCCTTTTGGAAATTGGAGGATCTTGTATTTTATGCACTTTTATCTTTGCTCATTGTCCTACAATGGAGATAGAAACACGTAGAACTTTTCAAATTAAAAAAAAACTTTGCATTGATTTCCTCCTCTCACACATACTTCCAATTCATGATTTATGATTCTTAGGTAAAATGTCTATGCATTCTTAAGCATAGGAAGGCAGCATCTGTGTGTGCAGTGGCCACATTCCTCTGCATTCCATAATATAGAACTCAGTAAGTAGAAATGGGTTCCTCATTCTTTTCAAATTTGTAAAGTTAAATAGTGAACAAATGGATAAGCAAAGAAACACACACACACACACACACACACACACACACACACACTGTTATTGTTTGTATCTGCACGTCCACCCAAGGCTTCATGAACTCTAAGTTGCGGCATCAGAAAGGTGATCAGACTGTGGAGGTGTTACAGGTTAGTGCACTGTTTGGAGGTGGGACTTGGTCCACAGAGGCAGACCAGTGAGGGCACAGCCTGGGAGATCCTGTCTCCCTTCCTGGTCCCTCCCTCCACTCTGCTCTCTCAATACCATGGCATAAGCTGCCCTCCTCTACCTGGACTCTTCTACCACGCTGCCAAACAGGTAATGACTGAAAAGTCTAAAGCATGAGCCCAATAAATCACACTTCCTTTAATTTGTAGGTGTTTTGCATTGTATCCTAGTGATGAAGAAAGTAATTAACACACGCACACAACCAGGAAACAGATTCTCCTCTTAAGTCTGGTGGGAGAGCCTCAGTGACTGTGGCCAATGCTAGAAGCAAGCTTACCTCTACCAGATGTCTTGATTTTTCCAAGTGTCATTATTTGTTTTGCTATTTTGTTTGTTTGCTTTACCCCCTAAACATAGACCCAAATCTATATCTGAGGGTATCCCTGAGCTTTGCACACTGTATGCAGGTGAATCGGCAAATAGCAGTTTGTCAGATTTGGATAGTGGGCAACATGGTCACATCAGAATTGCATCTCAGGGAGACAGGCTTTCCTTTACCCACGAAAGAAACCTTTTCCCCTGCCCTAACCCACACATTTCCATTGCAAACTTTCTCTAGCCTTTCTGTACTTTTCCTTTCTTCCCTACTCAATCTCAGCCTCTCAGTGTTGCTTCTTCCATGTTTCTTGCATTGAACAAATGCTGACCACAGCTCTAGCTCAAAGCCTACAGCGTATCACATGCTGCCCACACCATTTTTATCAGTTTCTCTTTGCCCTGCGTCTTCAATTATCCCCTGGTAACTTCTGTTCTGTTAAATATCATCTCCTTGTATACTGTAAGCCTATTTTTCCAAAAATGTTTCTCTCTGAACTGTGTGAATTACCTTCCACCTCTTTTTGCCCCTTTAACCATGATTTGCTCTCATTGTGAACTGCTGTGAAAGTATAGTCCAGGCTAGATGAGGGTTTTTTTTTTCATATTTAAATACTTCTTAAGTTAAACAAATGTACTCTGTGGAAATGAAGTCCTAAAGGTTTTTTAATTCTTTTTTTTTTTCTGTAAATTTCTTGACTTCCTTTTTGCATGTGACAGCTGAACCTTCCCAAATTTCCTTGAATCTGTTTGCTGCCTTTAATTTCTGTGATATTCCATTATCCACCTACATACTTTTACATTTAATTTTGAAAAATGTTTTGTGTAATTTTATGACATCTATTGTTTTCTGTTGTTGTATGAATACAAGTCGATTAAATTTTTTTTAAAAATGCATGAGATCTTTTTAACAAGCTAGAATGACACAATTGGATATCCATATGCAAAAGGCAAAGTTGAACTCCTACATTACAACATATACAGAAATTGACTCAAACTTAATAATAGACCTAAATATGATAGCTAAAAGTCTAAAACTTTATAAGAAACATAGCTATAAATACTTATGGCTTAGATTAGCAAATATTTTCTTGAATATAGCACCAAAAGAACAAGTGACAAAAGATATATAAGTTGAACCTCATCAAAGTTAGGAATTTTTATGATTCTAAATACAGCATCAAGATGATGAAAAGACAACACACAGAACTAGAGAAGATATCTTCAAATGATATATTTTTAAGGGACTTGTATCCAGAATATAAAAAGAACACTTACAACTCAACAAAAGGCACCCTAATTTCAAAGTGTACAATGAGCTTGAGTAGTCATTTCTCCAAGTATAACATACAAATGTAAATAAGCAAATGAAACATTTTTAATATCACCAGTTATACAGAAATACAAATCAAAATCACAGTGACATAGAATTTCATACATTCACATGGATGATCAAATTAAAAAGCAAAGGAAAAAGAGTGTTTACATTGAAGGGGAGCAGTTGGGACCCTGACACAGCACTGTGGAAGGGAGTTTGAGAAAGACTGCAGTTCTGTGAGCATACTAAAAGCCATGGAATTGCACACTTTAAGAAAAGAATTTGTAGAGATAGGAAGATGATCCAGGGAGGGAAAGGCCAGGGAGGAAAGTGTAAAAATAATTAAAGTTATGCATATAATGATTATGTATTACAAACATATGCCAATAAAAATACAAAAGGTGAAATTTTTGCCATATGTGATGTATCTAAAGCCATCAAAAATATCTACAACTTCAAAGTCAACAATAAAAGTTACCCATGAACTACACAAATAATCATTCTTAACCTAGACGCAGGATATGGCAGATTTCAGTGTCATTCGGACCTATGTTTAAACCGTTTTTTTCATTTACTAATATGTTCTTCACTAGGTTATTTACCTTCTTTGGCCTGTTATCTGTAAACGGATAGACTAGAAATTGTAAATTAATTCCTGTTATAAAAACTCTGAAGTATAACTTATTAAATATGGCAGATCTTATTTCTGGACTCATAATGATTCAGGAAAGCTGAGTTTGGGTTGGTGGCAGCTCTCCTGGTGATTTGGGAATCCAAGCTCCTTCCAAATTTTAGCTTTGATATTATCTGGGTTGGGGATTAGGATGTTTTTCTGTAATAAGTCAGAGAGTGAATGTCTTGGGCTTTGTAGGCCATAAGGTCTGGGTTGCAACTACTCAACTCTGCTGTTACAATACAAAGCAGCCATAGACGATTTGAAAACAAATGGTGATGGCTATGTTTCAAAAACATCCTTCACAGGACAGGCACCAGGGCATATCTGGTCTGCCTACCATACTTTTGTAACTGTAAATCTAGAGTCTTGTGGTGCTTCTGCATCCAGCTAGCAAAACAAAACAGACGCTATGAAAGTGTATCTGCTTCAACTTAATCAGCCTATAAGTTACACCTGAACACATCCTATTACATACTCAAAATCATGTCTAGGTTGCTTAAAATTACTAACATGATGTATAAGTGCTATGGTACTTACAATGCAAATACTATGTAAATAGTTGCTAGATTCTATTATTTAGAAAATAACGAAAAGTTCATATACGCTTGTTACATGCAGAATTTCCATTTTCCAAAACTGCAACGCCTGGTGGGTTGAATTCACACATGTACCCTCACAGATGCAGAACCCTTCATACACAAGTACTGATGATAGTTTGTATGCTGTTTTATTCTTGTGCTTCTTGTTCTTAAGTCTCCTAGATTTCTAGGGCTTCCTCACAAGAGTACCACAAAGGGGGATAACGAGAAGCAGAAGTTTACTGCGTTGTAATTCTGAAAGCTAGTCATGTGAAAACGGGGTATTGACAAAGCCATGCTTCATCTGAAACCAGTGGGAAAATCCTTGTTTTTCTCTTCTGAGCTCCTGGTGCTTCACTGATAGTGTTGCCAAGTCCTTAGTTTGTAACTGCACGATTCTATTCTCCACCTTGTCACTTGGCAGATGGTCTCTTTGTATGTCTCTGTGTTTTCATGACCACCTAATTATAAGAATATGAGGTACTAGGGTTTGGGACTTTACTGTTTCTCTTCTGGGGTACACAATTAAATTTTTGAGGCTATGGTCCAAGCCTTCATGATGGATCATTACATTAGCTTTTTTCTTCATAATTTTCTCTTTTCCGTTTTAAATATTGAAATATTTCCTCTCTCCCTATGTATTTCAAAAACAGTAAAGCTTGTCTAGTATAGCATAAATGTGGTGCACAGGACTTTGAATTGGAATCTGAGTGTCCTCTGACAAATAATTTCCTAAATCTCAGTTTTTTCCTTTCTTAAAAAAAATCACTATATGTACTCCATGACCCTGTCATGAGGTTTAAGTAAAGTAAAAAATGGAATACATTTCTTATATTAATGCCTAAAATGAGCTCCAAGATTCTCTCAAAAACAGCATCTGAATTTATAAACCTGATTATGTCACTCTGTTACTCAAAAATTTTTAACACTATTCATTTCTTTAAAAGTTTCCTCAATAGCTCATGGACACCAGCATTGCTTTGCCCCTAAGATACTGTCAATAATCATTTTCTTTATGAAGTTTTGAAAGCAAGTCAGTTGCTAAAAAGCCACTATGCTTTAAAATAGCACAACCTTCAGTTTAAGAAGAAAAGTTTAGAAGAATAGGTCAGAGAGAAAAATAAAGAAAAAGATCTATCTGGCCAGGTTGGATTCCTTAGTATTTTTGATTTATGAGTCATGCCAACAATATCTTGCTCATATAGAAAATATGTACATTATTTTAAAGTTGGCTGCTGAAGGGAAAAAAGGTGTTTTGTATTTTAAAATAAGCAAAACTTCCTTTAAATAACAACACAGTGTTGGATCTTAGCATTTATTTGTTTTAAGCGCCAGTACCAATCTGCTCTCGTATGTACTCCATGCACAATACATACTCTTCAACTTTCTTTTCTCTGAAAAATTCCACAGACCTCTAAGTAGTGTTAATCTTTTGATCTTCTGCATAAAAATCAGGAATCAAATTACATTTCAAAGCCAAAAGCCCATTTAGTGATCACTCAGTCTCCTTGTATCAATGAGAAAATCCTACCTGAACAATTATGTGATTGCCACCACGCTGCTGATTACTGCCAGTGGTGAAATGGGACTCCTGTCTAGAGCACACTCAAGCCAACTTGGAGGTAATCACAGGAAGCCCAGGAAGGGTCCCTGAGAATTAGACCTCTGCATGGAAACCTTCCTGCCCTGGAACTGCAGGTGTGGGGTGCATAACATTAATGTTGCTGGTAAAATAAATTTAAAAATCTGCACATGCAGAAAGGCTAGCATTCAAGTCTTAGTGATACTCAATTCAGAAAAACAAAATTGGGAAAAGAGGTATTGAAAATCTTTCTTCCATATAGCATATGCTGTTTTTGCAAATGTTAGTGTGCATGTAAATAGCCTGAGAATTTTGTCCAGATAGGTTGGGATGCAATGGACCTCAGGCCACAGCCGGCAGACTGCACTGCACGTGCTTCTCAGCTGATGCTGTTGCCACTGATTCCTAGACTTGGAACACACAGATTAAGTGTGTGAATTTTATAATCTCTCTGGTGTCTGAAAAGCATTAAGCCCAGGCCGTAGACCCCTCATTCTCCTTTTAGGGATGTAGCACTTGATAACTCCGACACTGATCTGGCCATAGCTGTACTCTATATTCACGTTATATTCATTTTTTTCCTACTGAATATAACATTATAGTAGAAATTTTGAGAGAAGGTATCATGACTCATACTTCTTTATCTCCAGTATCTGGAAATTGTTGGTGACTTTAAAATATTTTGGATCAATTATAAAGCAAAGGACAACAATTATAGGGAGAAAAATCTGAACTCAAAGCAGGAATTGCCTTTTAAATATTGATGGTCGAATCAGTCTGGATCAGTCGTGGTTAAGAAGGAGATGTCCAGCATTTGGATGGTTTAGTTAGAATCTCTCTCTGCACGCTCATTTCAGAAAAATTAACATCTTCTACAACATTCAAGTGCATATAACAACGTAATTGTCCTGTCTTATTCTTTACTATCTTGTGACAATCAGATGAAAGTAATAATAAAAATATAAATAATAGGTAATTCGTGCCAATTTAAGAAGGGATTGCACAGGGACTGATTTTACAAGTGGTTATTCCAGTAATATATATTTATATGTCATATCAATTTTACTAGCTTATCTGTCTTCCAACTGAGAAAACTCAGGTAATAAATACTTACATAATAAGGACCCTCTGCATTTCATATATTGAGCATGTTAGTGATTTATTACTTCCAAAAGAACATAGAAGCAATTTTCGCCGTGCAGCAAAAAAAGAAGAAAGGGCCCATCTACAGCTGAATTCTAGAGAGTATGCTAGAAAGGACCACAGAGTTTTCCTACACAGGCTCAGAATGAACTGGAGGCACTTTCTGGGAAAGTGGAGCATCGGCATGATAACAAAGAAGAAAAAGTCACTGGAGAAATCTCTGCTGCTGTTACTTTGCTTCACGAGAGGAAATGACATGCATCATAATAATAATAGGTGGCAAAATTAAACTTCCTTTATAAAACCACAGCACACCTGCCTCTTATTTGGTTGACATCTCCATTTTCTCTCAGCGCTGCACTGGCAGGCAGCATTCGTGAACTCTCTAGGAATCATTCGTGTTCTAACAGATTTCTCTGATGTCTTGTACTAGGGAGCTGTGCTGAGCCAATAGGTGCAGATAGTGAAGCCTGGATTTTTATGTACATTTAGCACTGAATCTGGGAAAGGCGATGACGTTCAAAGATGATGTATTGTTTTTCAAAGTGATAATCTGAAAGGTGAATGTCAGTGAGGCCAGGGCAGGAACGCCTCCCACAGCATCCATTCCTTTGTCCTTGATCACAAACCAGCAGGCACCGGGTAGCACTGAAGATGCTGGGCCCTGACCGCCAACTCTGCAGAGAGCTAAAGCGAGTAAGAGAAGGCCAAAATGTTGACCCCAAAGAAAGAATCTCTACACATTGGAAACTAAGACAACACATTATGTACCGTGACCCAGAATAAAAGCTCCCTCAAAGTAGGCTTCCAGCGAACCTAGCAACATTGCTACTTCTGTTTTGGCTGCTGCTTTGTTTATTTTATCTCTTGTCTTTCTACAAGCAGGGAAGCCACAAAGGAGGTGCGACCTGTGGGAAGGAAGAGGTTGTGGGTGGGTGTAGCAGCTAGTTAGCACAAACACTGACCAAGAATCATGTTGAACAGTGAAAAACAGCTGAGGAAGACTCTACCTTGGGCATCTGCGATGATACTGACAGAATCAAAAGCCATTCTTCCCACAGGACTGCATCTTCTCTCAGTGTTACCAAGACAGGCTGAGGACAATGTAGAAAGGTGAGTAAGGTGATGGCCTCATTTTACTTATCAGCCCCCCCCAGCTATTTGAAATTATCCTCAGCCCAGCCCACTTAATATTAAGAAGAAAAAATAATCCAGATAAAAAGAATTAAGTTCAGATACAAAAAAGTTGGAGGAAGATGAGGTACAGGGTAAAGGAAGCATTGAAGGTGGGTGTTCTTTCTCTTTCTTTTTATTTCTTTCTCTTTCTTTCTTTCTTTCTTTCTTTCTTTCTTTCTTTCCGCTTTTTTGTGGATACTAACGCATGATCAATAACACAGAAACTGATGTCCAGAGAATCTGCCTGGCAACCCATTTTGGAACCAGTTTTTCTTCTGGCTCCCTGACGCCATTTAGCTTGCTCTCTAATTGCCTGTTCATTCCTGCTGGGCTCAGCCATGCCATGCTGTCTTCCTGAAAACCTTCATTCTACAATGCTTCATGTTTAGTATATAACAGAGGTTGTATTTGTTGTGTGCTTTCAGTTTGCCAGTCCATTTAAACTATTTTACATTATCAAAGCAGTTATTCCTCACAATAGACTTTCAATAAAGGATTTAGCCTCATCTTACAGATGAGAAAATTATGCATTTAATGTGCATACTTCACATAGAAACAAACTGCACAGGTGAGGGTTCTGCATAGACAGACTGGCTTGAAAGCCTATCCAAGACATTGGTGCATAATAGTGGATAATTAAATATCTCCTATTTTGAAATGCTTTGCCATGTCCTCTTTTAAAAAAATGCAATATCTACAACACCACAAAAAAACAAACAATTAAATAAAGATGGTAGTTAGTCTATTATTTATTTTGAACCTTGCATAATTTGCAAAAATAAAATAACCCATTGCACAATTTCTTTGGGATTCTAGAAGACTGATAAGCAAGATTACTGCACAATTGTGAATTTCAAGTCAGGAAGATTTTTAAGATGGCCACTGACTCCAATTCATTTATGATACTTTTTCAATCTAGTGCATCGGGCAAGTACAAAGCAAAGGCATGAGAAGAGATCTCAGGCAGAATAATCTCAAATATAATGAGACAAGAACAGCTAACATTTAAGGATGCCTCCAGAACTAAAGTTTGATGGGTTTGTGAATTGCTAGAAATTATTTTCAAAGTGAAAATGATTTTCTGACTCAGGATATTTAAAACCAAATTGGACAAGACTGCAGAGAATTCTTCTCAAGAGAAAAGAACCTCTATGAAGCTGTTTTAAAATATTTCTCCATTTCTAAGGATACTATATTACAACATTTCACTCTCATCTACTTGGAAAGTGAGCCATTTCTCTAAGAAAATCTGATTTCTTCACATTCTGTTAAATATCTTTAAAAGCAAACTAGTCAAAGGAAAAGAAAATAAATAACAACTTTTTTACATCAGGCCAAAGAAGTCACGATCAATGCTAGGGTTTGTGATGACATAAACTTTTCCTAGACACTAAAGCAAGACATTGCTCCTAGTACTCTACCATCTGCTGCAGATATTTTAAAATTCTAAAGCACTAACAATGATGCAATTTGCTACATTTTGAGCTGCATTTTACAACTCTCTCATTGCTGAATTACTATTGATGACATTAAAACCCTTTACAAATCAAGACAACACATTTGCTGGCTGTTGCCACCAGAGTTTTCAGCTCCTCTTTCTCTGCTGGAGTATACCTGCTACAGCCTTCCCAGTCAGCAACGCTTAAAACATTTTACAGAATAAGAAACAGGACACAAATCGTTGTCCATGTTAATTATTCCTTATAAGAGAAAATGTCCATGGAGAACAGACATTGACTTCAAGAAGAAATAAATTGTGAAGTAGCTCGAGAAATTCTGTATATTTTTTTCATTCTTTTTTAGATTAAAAAAAAAAATGTTCTCTAGGCTGCTATGGAACAAAAGAAGAACAGGAATTAGCAGAGTAAGTTACACAACCCTGGTGATCCATAGGGTGACAGATGTCACAGCCAGGTCACCTCACATCCATCAATGACAGTACAGAAGGACCAAGGAGATAAAATATTTTCATAGATATAGCAATTAGAGACATATCAGAAAATAAGTATTCTGAAGAAGAAAATTATTGCAAAAATTAAGATATAAATATTCACAAAAGATGCAGAATTTTTATTCCAACCAATGATGTGATGCTGGCTTACCTGCAAAAATGCTTCTTAGTAGGAAAGAATAAAACTTACCAGATATTATAAAAGAGGTTTCAGCTTAACTCAACACCTGATGCTACACGGTCCCTGCTTTCAACCTGAGGAAACTATTACCAGCTGCTACTCTCTAAAAGTGACCACAGTATTCAGCCATTCACCTTGGGAGAGTGACACCTGTCAGAAAAGAAAAATCCCAGCTATGTAAGATATGTCTTCATCCATTTTAGAGGACATACATTACAAGAGATTTTCATATACGTGATAATAACCATTTTTGACATTCTTGGTTAGTTTTCTATTCCTTTGTTGTCCTTAATACTAGGCTCTTTTAAAATGATTTTCTTTCTTAGTAACTTGTAGGAAAACAGATGCAACCTGAGACCATGATACTGAATGAAAGAAATCAGAGGAACGAGCTTACATGAGAAACCTAACATATAAATGAGTTTAAGAGCAAAAGAGAAGATTGATAGTGGGAAATCAGGAGGTGGGACTTTTGCAAACAGACAGAGAACATAAGAATTAAGATGTAGTGTGTGCTCATACCAACGCCTCATGGTGAAAGTAATCATTATGTACTACAGATATGACATAATAAAAAGTTTAAAAATGAAAGATATTCTTATGTTCAAACTCTATTTGTATTATGCTTCTTCATTACTGACCTAACTCGGGTTATAGAAACCTGGAAGCCTACAATTGTCCTTGATTAGTAGACTTTTTCTCATTTACTAGAAAATATATTTGAATATTGATATTAAAATAATGTACAGGTGTCTAGAAAACTAATTTCTTATTTTTACAATAGTTTAACAAATCACATTCTATCACAGAACATTCTGACTTTCAAATGTTCTCTGGCATAAAATGAGAGAACAGTAAGTGACTTTATACACAACATTAAAAATGTGGTCACTGTGCTTGCGAAGCAAAGTGTTTATCTTATTATTTTTATTATTGCAGAGTTGTAAGCTTAAACTGAAAGAGTTGTAAGATAATAAGCAGATAGCTGGGTAAGTAAAACACTCAGTGAAAAGGCACTGACATCCATAAAAGAGGGAAAAAAGCCATCCACAAGTTGGTCCTACATCACTGTCCTTCCTCACTCAGGAGAGTGTCCTCTCCCCAGAATCCTCTGCCATACATAATAGTGGAAAGGTAATAGCGGCACCACCATCCCAAAGACAACACTTTATGTAGATCCTTCCTAACCACATGCACAAAATGGGTAGATATTCTTACATTTGCTTATAAATAAGGACAATGAAGCTCAGACAGGCAAATGCTGGGTAAGGACCCAGACCTAAGAAGCAGCTTAGGTCTGTGTCTTACATCTGCTTCCCCTCAGGAGAGTCCAGTACAGACCCCACTCTCCTCTCCACATACTTTGCTGCTGTGTATTGGGTGGGTTATGTGTATATGTTTTGGGGACAGTTGGCTAAAAAAGGCGACTCAAATATTTAAACTTCATGCCTTAAAATTGCAGTAAGTGAAAATTCCACTTTTCTACACTTAGGAAGGAAAGTGGAGAACAGGTTCAATAGACATATGAAATATAAATTTCACCCATGAAGGCACTCACCATATTAGAAATACCTGTGTTGGATTACTTCCAATAGAACATACAGACTTTGGATGTCATGAATCCAGTGACTCTTCCCACTTCACCCTGTGTCTGTCAGTATTTCACTTTATAAATGCTGAGGTGGGGACAGAGTAGACTTGTTGCAGGTGTTTGTTCAGTGCTTTGCTAGAATCAAAACACCAAATCATGAAGTTAAGAACACTGTGATTGGAAGAGGTGACACAATTTTCCATCCTTTACGGAGTCTGTAGGAATCTGCCTGAATCTGCCACTCTGTGGTATCACCTTTGACCAGCCCCCTTAACCAAACAGAAGAAAACTCATCTTGACACCTGGCACTCTCCTTTCCTCATTTGGATATATGGAAGGACATACTTTAGCCCCTTTGTAACTTGTCGTATGTTAACAGCACTCAAGTGATCATTTTGGTAATTTGATAATTTAAAATGTGGCCCTGAACTTTATCATTAATGCACAATAATCAGTTAAAAAGCTTCTAAAATTTGTATTGAACTATGATTTCCAGATTATAGGCAAAGGGGCCTAACTTGATCCTCAAAAAAAATTTAATTACCTGGAAAGTGCATGAATTCCACCCCCAGAATTACGATAGGATGGTATCTGTGATAGAACCCTACAACTAAATAGAATAAAGTGTTCATAATTATAAACCCAAAGAATGCCCCCCCATAACCAACCCACAGTGACAAAGTCAGCTTTCTCTGAAGAAATGTTTGGTTTTCCAGAAAGGAACATCTTAAGTTAGACAATGTTGCACTTTTTCTTCTGCCTCATTCTTCTATAATTACACTGTAAGGAATTCATACAGGAAATTTGCTAGTATGCTGCAGATGATTAAGGGATTGTATAAGATCTTATTCTTCAGCATCTTGGTCCATTCACTGTCTTCAAAGTGTAACACTTGACTCTTCATGTTATACTTAAGAAGAGGTATTTGTTTTCTATGTGCTTATTGTTCATAAAAGAAAGAATACGATGTCCCAGGAAAAACAAAGCACCGGGGACCCCAGATAATTCTTGACTGCCCTTGAAGTTCTACTCGACAAACTGAAGTTGCTTGCCCTCTCAACATTAAGGAATGTTTAAAGAAAATACTGGTACGTTTCTTTAAAAATTACATCAACTTTGATTAAGTAATATCTACAAAGTAATTTGAGATTCTTGAAGTTCTTAGAGCTTCTAAGTATTAAAATAATGCATTAGTTTAAAACCTTTTTAATATTTTGGTTTTATTTAAAGTCAGTTCTCTCCTCCCAGTGTCAGCAAAAATGACATGCAACAAACAAACAAAAAACCAATACCAAAAAAGAAACACATCTGAGTAAGCCAAATAAAAGCATTCTGCATTGTCAGTAAGGCGGCTTGGCTTTGCCTTGACAGTATCTTTGTAGGTCTCCTTGTTAATCACTTTACTTTATTATTTATTCTATATGTATTTCCATGAGGAGTTCTTAACTTGATGAAAATCTGATTTCTTGATCCACAATCAAATCTCACTATGGCCAGCTGCTATGTCTTCATAACTGTGAAAATATTACATCTCTTTGCAAGTTGGCTTTAATACAAGGAAGGTTACTAAACTAACCCAATTAAATTGAGCATATCTGCAAATTTAGATGATTATTGCTGCTGTCTGTGAGGGCTGGGATCCAAAGTGATGGATTGCTGGCTACCCAAGTGAATTCTAAAGGGTAAAATATCCCTTCCCGGATTAGCTTGAATTGGCTTACATAAAGGTTTTATGATGCAAATTGGAGATATTGGACTTAGCAACAACCTACACTATCTGTTATCCTCTCCTGTCTCATAGTCGCAGGAAGCTTTCTTGAGTATGATGCACCAGTCTCATTAATAAGCTCTGTGTTGTACATCTTTGTCTGATATGAAGCTGCCATACCTTGTCACCAATTACAGACTCTGAAAAGACCCATCTCATTATAGTACTTAAATTGCTTGTTCCGGAAGGTGATGCTTGGTGTGTCTCTTCTGCCTCTTGCCAACAGGAAAATCACCCTTGAAGTGAATAGATGTCAGTCAAGAGCTACAAAAGAAAAGCAAAAAAGAATTAATAAAAAACCTGGCTAGAATATTTATCAGCTTATTGCACAGAAAAGAATATAGATGAGACAAAATAAATTGCAAGACTAAAAGAGACACTTTTGAACATTTTAATCTCATGAAACTTACCTATTCATAAATTTGGAGCTGAGCAAATATTCTTAAAATGAGTCTCATGTGTGGAGCAAAGGAGACTGTTTTCCATACCGTCATCATGGCACTGAATGAAAGACGCAATGTTTAAGAATGATTTTTCTGTTTCTACAGCATTTCCTGAGTGGTAGGAAACTGAACACAATGCAAGAGTATTCTTTTCTTAGCTGCCATAACAGTGCATGACAAAGCTGGTCCAGAGGATTATTTCACAAATTGAGATTGATTTGTAAATGGAGATATCAATGAATGAATTGCTGGATCCACGGGTCAGAATAGTGTACAGCAGAATGCTTTTTTGCCAGAATGCTATTCAGAGTAAGCTTGAAAGTGTATAAAATATTTAAAATGCATTCAAAGGACAATTATCGCTAGGTGCAAAAGGTCCCATTTATTTTATTGTATTCCAAAAGAAAAGACTTCCCAACTTCAACTAACAATAATGCCATTCTAAGGAAATGTTTAGAAAAAATGTTTGTTTTCATATCTCTTTGTTTCTGGAATGTCTGATTTTACTCACAGGTAAAATCAACAGGATTATGTTAGCGGCAAAGACTCTCCGAAAGTATTCTCAGCCAAATATCTGCCCCACCCTTCCCATTCGCAGAACTGAGTCAGCCAAGTGCAAGGTGGGCAGGGCTCACAGAGCGGCTGAGAAAGCAGAATGCCATTCCTAGCTCAGCTCCTGGGGCACAACAATAGCTCCATTCTCCACGATATGTTTCGAGAGTGTGAAATTTGTGGTGCTCTGCCTGGTTGAGAGAGAAAACGTTCAATGTATCACTATCAGACTTCCCCTTGACAAGAAGTTCAATGAATGAATCCCATTCTTTTAAAAAGTCTACCTTGTTAGCCAAAACCTACAACTCAGTGAAAACGTACAACTCAGTACAATTTTGATACATTGCTTTCAGAAGAAGTAATAGAGATAGACGATAACAAGATCAAATGGAAAATACGTAACGGGGTGTAGTCGCACACCTTGCAGTATATATTTCTACTTTCAGCTTTGGTATCATTGCCTCATGGCAAGTTACAGATTCTAACAATATATGTTCTGAATTTAAAAAATGGAGAAAAATCTCCACTCTTCCCACCTAGGTAAGAGGTAATAAAATTCTGACATTCTCATTGAATGGGAGAGATTTCTATTAATTGGTGTTTTGGAGAATTTGGGTCTCAATTCAGCAAAGCCAAGAACTGAGAACATTACTCTTATCATTATCTCCATCTTTTTATGATTCCTCTAAAAACTCACTGGAAACTATAAAGAATCCAAGAATTATAAGATCTTAGTACTAACACTGCACCTCAAAGAGCAATTAGAAACATATAAAAATATTGTGGAATTTAGTTAGAATATTAATATCCTTTTCCTGTTCTATTATTTGGACATTTAACAATAATGCCATTAAATGTACATCTAAAAATATAGAAAATGAAATTACAGATGCCCAGGTATCAAAGAAACAAGAAAATATAAGTACTAAACATGATAAAGGCAAAATCTAAACACATCTTATTTTTATGTCATTCATTTAAGCTCTTCTTTTAAAGAAAGTTTACTTTCAGTGTCATATTCTGACCTTGGAAACAGTTTGCAATGTATTTATTTTAATTAAAAAATGATAATTGTATATGTTTATGAAGTACGATATTACAGTACATGTACACATTCTAAAATGATTGATTCAGTATAATTGAAATATCATTTCACATATTTGTATTTTATTCCTGCTGTGAACATTTAAAATCTATTCTTTAAGCAATTTAAAAGTATATATTGTTAACTACCACATCACTATGTTGTACAATAGATTACTAAAAATTATTTCTTCTACCTAGCTAATACTTGATCGTTTTTAAAGTAGAGATACAGAAAAAGATTTCTTGTGGAATTTCTTTTTATTCATATGAAGGTAACAATATATTACTAGGTAAAGAATGTTTGAGAAGTACCTTTTTAGATAGTTTGCTCAATGAATAACTTAGACTACCTCTGTTTTTTCTTGAGTATTTTGCATCAAGAAATGGATGAAAACTTTTTGATATCATTAACTATTAGAGAAATGAAAATGAACGCTACCATGAGATATCACGCACACCGATTAGAATGTCTACAATAGAAAAGACCAATAACAAATGCTCGCAAGAATGTGAAGACCTCTCACATGCCATTTCTGAGAACACATGGTATGTACGGTCCTCAAAGAGTTAAAAATATTTTTGCCATATGATTAGATTATGTAACTTCTGGATACATATCCTCCCAAAAATGTCAGCATACCAAAAAGATACATACATACTTATAGTTACTGGGGCAGTAATCACAATAAATAAGATGATGAATTAGCCAAGATGCCCATCAAAAGACATAAGGGTAAGAAAAAATATATATATACATATATATTTTTTTTCTGGGTCTATTAGATAGACTGGAGTATACTAATATACTCCAAGATGGAGTGTTAGTCAGCCATGAAGAAGAATGATATCTTATCTTTTGAACTTTTTTTTTTTTTTTTTTTTTTGCGGTACTGGGGATCGAACTCAGGACCCTGCGCTTGCTAGGCAGACGCTTATTCCACTGAGCTATATCCCCAGCCCCCGATATCTTATCTTTTGCAGCCAAGTGTATGGAACTAGATGACACTAAGTGAGGTGAGATGAGACACACAAGAACAAGAGCTGTGTGTTCTCATACATTGTATTGGTTAGATTCTCCTTTAGGAACAGAACAGAAGCTGGATAAGCCAAGATGACCATCTGCATGCTTAGAGAAAAACAAGATCCGCTAACTACTCAGTCCAATAGCTGGAAGTTGCATCTCAAGATGGGGAAAGATGCAGCCATTGTGATGGCACAAACCTGCAGGCTGAGCAGGCCCGAGGCTAAGGCGAGAGGACAGCAAGCTCCAGCCCAGCTTGGGCAAGTTAGCAGTTTGGCGAAACCCTCTCTCTCTCTCTCTCTCTCTCTCTCTCTCTCTCTCTCTCTCTCTTTCCCTCTCTCCCCCCCACACACATGCACACACACACACACACACACACACACACACAAAGATTTACAAATGAGGGAAAGAGATAGAGAATGTGAAAGCCTTGAGTTCAATATCCCCAGAACACATGAAAAAAGAAGGAAAGAAAGAAAGAAACAAAGAAAGAAACAAAAAAAGAAAGAAGGAGGGAAGGAGGGAGGGAGGAAGGAAGGAAGGAAGGAGGGAAGGGGGAAGAGGGAAAGGGGGAAGGAAGGAAAGAGAGGGAAAGAAGGAGGAAGGGAGGGGAGGGTTTGGGGGGGAGGGAAGTGCTAGCACACGGGAGTGAAGAGCGCAGGTCCACCAGCTCCCTGTAGAGTCGCTGGTTAGATGTGCATATTGAAAGGCTAAAGAAATCAAAGACTGATATCTGCAGGGGACTGTGGGGACAAAAGTCACATCCACGTAAGCAGAATGGACCTCTTCCATTGGAGGGCCTCTTCTTTTCTTTTCTTTCATTCTATAAGCCCATTGGATGATACCACCCATATCAGGATGGGTCTTCTCTCCTCAGCTTGCTGTCCCACATGCCAATAATGTCTGGACATTCACAGATACACCTAGAAATCCACTGTACTAATCTGCAAAGTATCTCTGAATACAGTCTCATTCACCAACTCCAAGAACCGCCACACATGAGAAAGCTACAATGTAGACCAGAAAGCAGAACAGTGATTTCTAGCAGCAGGGGAGGATGAGAGGGCAGGCAAAGTGTGGTGTAGGGTGGGTGGGAAAGGATTCCATTAAGGCACTCTGTGTGCACAGGTGGAAACAAACATGGTAATACTTAGAAAGGACATCTGAGTTACTACCGTTTAATGCTCATGCATTTCAGATTGGAGACTATAAACAAAATCAGACTTGTGGCTGTTTACTTGAAAAAAGTATCACCTCAGAGGTGAAAACAAGAAAAGCTGACAGATCAGTGAGAAAGTTGCAAACACAGACATAGCTCCACATGAAGATAGTCAACGGGTCTCCACCCAAGAAGTTACAGACAACAGAAAGAGAACAAAAGCGTCCTTCCTACCAATACTGCTGAAGTTATTGGATGCCTATCTAGATGCAAGCAGAAAAAGAACCTGAGCCTGACACTTCTCATAAAAGTTAACTCAAAATAGATTGTAGACTTGAATGTAAAACACAATGTGTAAAACTCCAGACCACGATGTAGATAACCTTGAGACTGGTGAGAACTTTGTAGATACAACACAAAGGCCAGATCCTTAAAAGAAATAACTGATAAGGTGGGCTTCCTTGAGATGGAGAACTTCTACCTTGTGAAAGAGAATGTAAAGAAAATAATAAGACAAATCACTGACATGGAGGAAATATTTGCAAAAGAATGGAGTACAACTGTATCATAAAGAAGGATAAATGTCAGTTGTTTGCAGGGAAGTGAATGCATCTTAAAACCATCACGTTAAGTGAAATAAATGAGACACACAAGCTTACATATTGTAGGATTTTTTTTCTATATGAGAAACCCAAAATATAAATAAATGAAAGAGCTAAATAAATATGGGTTAGGAAACAGGGAAATAGGTCTTTCTCAAATGAGAAGTAGGTCGAGAGATGGAGGGAGGCGGGGACAGGGGAGAGGCAAGAGGCGAGAGACAGGAAATGAAAGGAGGACCCGGGATGTGTGATGCATACGTGCCAGCACAACACAGGGGATGTGAACGCTGTGTACTAAATGCATGGACAGATTGAACTACATTTTTAAAAATTTCACATCTGATAAAAAAGGTGGTTATCTAAAATATATAAAAATATGTGAAACTCAACAGTGAGAAAACATCTGGTGAAAAATTGGCTTAAAGTCATTAACTAATACTTCATCCAAGAAGAGATAGAAATGGCAAAAAGCATATGAAAATATATTCCACTTTTTATATCTTCAGGGAAATACAAATTAAGATCACACTGAGATACAACTGAAGGCCTATCAGAATGGCCAAACTGTAAAACACTGCCAACTTCAAATACTGGTGAGGGTATAAAGTAACAAAAACTCTGCCCAAACAAGAAGCAATCTAGATGTTCTTCAGTAGATATATGAATCAATAACCTACGACATATCCAGAGAAAGGAATATTATACAGCAATAAAAAGAACATAAACCAGAAAAAGACACCAAGGAAGCTTAGATATGCAAATACCATGCAAGAACCTAATCTGAAAAACTATATTTGAATCATATGCTAATAAAGGAAAATTATAGTAGCGGATTTTTTTTTTTTTTTTTTGCGGTACTGGGGATCGAACTCAGGACCCTGCGCCTGTTAGGCAGGCGCTTATTCTACTGAGCTATATCCCCAGCCCCTAAGGAAAATTATAAAGAGAGTAAAGCGATCAGTAGTTACCAGAGGTGAGAGTTTGAGGTAGGGATGAGTACTGAGAGACAGAGGATTTTTATAGTAGTGAAAATACTCCATAGGTTACTCTGATAGTGGATATATATTTGTCAAAATCCACAGAATACAGAGCACTAAGAAAGAATCCCAATTTAAAATAGTGACTCATATGATTGGTATGTACAAGTAGAAGTAAATCAAGTAACAAATTAAGATTCTTGTAGGCGATATTTGCGATAGGACACAATGTATTATGCTGGGAGGTTTGTGGGGAGTATTGATACCTTCCTCTAAATGGTTCTGCAAATCTACACTAAGCCTTTGAAATGTGACACCTGATGCAATCGCTTGTTTTATTTTAAGGAGCGTGAGGGGGGTTATCGCTCCTTTTCAGGCACCCAAGCACACACCAAGGGACTGAAATTTATACTTTGGTTTGTAAAAGAGTAAGTGACGTTCTTCTCTTCACCTCCCATGCATCCTAATATTGAAATGTGCTTTTGAACATGAATGTGGAGAGTATCATTTCTCATTCATCTCTTCAAACTTACTGATATCATCCCATTCAGTCTCTGGTCCTCCCTTAACAAAGATAAGCAGTTACGCTATTTTGCTAGTCCTTTGTGCTGTATCTGTGCTGCTGTGCTGTGCTTGTGTTGTGCCCGCTTTTGTCATTATCATTTCTGACAAATGCAGACCTCCACTGCGGTAAATTTTGTCTTCGCTAAACGAAAAAGATCATTCTTTGGAGAGATATTAATGATATGGACCAGTATTACTGTGCAGCGATATGAAGAACAGTACCTAATACTTAACAAAACACCCAGGATCTTATCTCTTTACTACTAGTTTCATTTCTTTCTTACCAATTGAAAATTTTATTATTTATCTTAATACATATATGAAAAAGAAAGAAGGAAAAATATATATATGTATACACAGGATAGCTACACTAATTGTACTACTAGTATCTGTTGTTTTATTGAAAGGAACTGTTAAAGTGTAATTGTTTGATCAATCTTATACGCCTATATCTGGTTAGGGGTGCAACCATTTTGAAGATAACATGTAATATAACAACAACTGTTAATATCATATCATCTTGTTTTGAAATTCTGTATCATTTTTAGTTTTTCTATGATGTTTTGTTTATGTATTTGTTTTGTTATTTTGTTTTTTTCTCTTTAAAATGAAAAACAAAATTTATATGTATATACAAGGATCATTGGGACAGGTGTATTACTGATGTCTGTGGTTTGTTGAAAGGACCAGTTAATACTTAAATTTTTCTTTGTTCTTGACCAGTTTTCGTGCTCATATCTGATCATTAGAACGACTGAGGACAACAATATGTAGTACAAGAACCACTGCTGAACTCCTGCCGCTTTGTATGGTGAAGCTCTGCATCCTTTCCGTTGTGTTTTTGTTACTTGTTACTGTCTTTGATTGTTTGATCAATGTTACATTTTCATGTCTGGCGGACTGAGCCACTTCGCTGGAGATAACAGCATGTCACGTAGCGACACTTGTGAATCCGTATCATTGTTTTGAGGTCATGTATCATTTCTGTTGCTTTTGTGTTGTTTTGTTTTTGTCTTGTTTTTTATTTTTTATTTTTTTGAATAAACAATACATATAGGAACTGCATTTCAAGCTAGTTTGGTAAAGTTCAGTGATTGTATAAGAAACGGACTAGATAATTTTAAGCTATTACTTTTTAGGGTTCTGTGTGTGTGTGCGCGCGCGCTTGTGTGCACGCACTCGAGAGCTCCCAACTTGGTATCCAACCGCCATAAGAACTGTGAGTCAGGCAGACAATACAAACGAGCTACTGCTTGGACAAGCTGTGTACTGTGGCCCTGGTGACAACAGAGACAAGAAGCAAGAAGGTTCAAAGTCCCCCAAATACAGTGTAGGCCCTAAAACCAGTTAGCAGCATGTATTATATATAGGAAGAGCGGTGGACGTATTTGAATGCTAATGATTACACTTCACTATCGAGGAGAACTACAACCATAGGCACATGGGAATCTCCCCGAAGTAGGAAGCACCCCTGCAGAATGCTCGGAAAGATACCTAAAAAGCTCTGCTTTGCTCCACTGTAGGGCTCAATCCATTTTAAACACTGAGTCGTATTAAGGGGGAAAAACCAGAAACACCTGCTCACTGCATACAAGTGAAATCGAGTCCCTGGTGAAACCTTCCTGTCTCTCTCCCAGTAGCGCCAGGAACACGATGTGCTCACCTCCAGTGCAAAACCAAATGCAGCTGATCCAATGTCCTGGCTCAAAAACCACTTGTGATCTTTAACTCTGACTATCTTATCAATAATCAGAGATTCAACTATCACAAAATAAAAATATAGTACCACATTTGTTTCACTCCTTAATATTACTAAACATGAATCCAAGTAATTTTGCATCACTTTAATTTCTCTCTTTTATTATATGCCTCTTATAGCCAAAGCATAAATGAAATTAACCAGCCACTAAACAAATTTCTATTCAGAATCATTTTAATTGAGATGGTGACTCCTTGCTGAGAATTCAAAACCATCTTCTCTTTTCAAGGGAAAAAGTGGTTTTCTTTCAAGGGATATCACCTCGATGCTTTAATAATCCTGTGTATATTATTTCTTTTCAGGTGTGGAACACTCAGGTTTATCTTTAAAGCAATCAATAAAAGTAAACTGTTTATTATTATCTACTTCAAAAATGTATGAAATAATTTAATTTAAAAATACTATGTAACATACAGCAATGACCAAAATATTTTGAGTCCTAAAACATTGCCTAGAGCTTAAAACATTTTATCTATGTTAGGCAAGAAGATAAAATTTCAGGATCATTTCACTGTTCATATGCAATTCAGCTAATCATTTCTTGGAAAGATACTGGTAATTTAAATAGTATGGTGCCCGATATCAGTAATGTGGGGAAAGTGACAGGTGAGCTACTCGCGTGTGAATGGTTCATGCTTAGTTTTACTTGTAAGAAAGTTATCTTTGGTTTCTAACCAGCATGAATAAAAATTGTAGTTTTCAAGTTAATTCTCACACTAGTCCTGCCTTTATTTTCACTTCGGTTGCCTCTCAGTCTTGAGTCAACAAAACTAAAACAATTCAACATTTCAATAAAAATATGACAATACCCATTTTAGCAACCTCAATTATGTGGAGACTTAAACTGTAGCCACACAGGAAATATCTAAGTCTTTGGAAGAACAGAGACAATGGTTGTCACAAAGCCCATGTGTATTCCCGCGTAGGTACATCCTAAACATTATACGAGAGATACGTGACTTGCCCATTTGGGGAGAGGTACACATAGTCACTTAGGAAACTTCACTCCCTGGTTTCCTTGGATACCCCTGTGTCTTATCAAATGATAAAAACTTTTAGATAGAAGCACAAGAAGATGGGGTGATAGTTGGCCTACTATAAAATGACAACCTGTAATGTAAAACTGTATGATGAGCTGCAGAATCACCAGTAGTCTTTTATTTCTGAAGCAAGCTTCACCCCATAAGCCCTCAACACGTCACTATATCAGAGTTAGATCCAAAGAGACCAACATTACCAGGAGCTGGCAAGTCAAGGAGGCATTCACCCTCGTTCCTGTGTGCAGTGGGACCACACACTTTCAGTTTCGTGTCTGCCAACACAGTAAAATTTGAAATGACCCACTAGTGGGATGTTGCAGGTATCACAGTTATGCAAATTTATTGAATATGTAAATTCCTCAACTATTAAATAGGAATTACTTTAACCAATGAACTGTTTAATGTGAAGAAATAAATTGCATGAAACAAATATTATAATACTGAAGCCATTCATTGGTTAAATATCCTTCTGTTTTGATGCTAAATGCAGATTATAGTTCCTTAACCTACTAGATGATAAAATTGAGAGTAAAAGCATATGCCTGTATATATGGATATACATATATGTCATATATACATACACATACATAGATTAATTAATATACTAAGCAAAATGTATTCTTGATCCTTTTTGTATGAAATAACATCAGTAAGTGAAACCTTACTCAGAGATAGTGTGAGTTTTTCTTGTTTACCTGTTTCTAGTACTGAGGTTTGAAACTTTGTGCTGAGATAGATCTTTAGTCCTTTTGAAATTTAACTTTGAGACAGAGTCACACTAAATCATTAAGTCACCCAGGCTGGGCTCTAACTTGAGATTTTTCTGCCTCAGTCTCCTACAGTGCTAGAATTACATGCTTGCACCACCATGTCCAGCATGGAAAATAATGGCAATTTTATAAGCATAAAGAGTTTTAGCTTCTTTGAGAACAAAAATCTGGGCCTAACCCCCAATTATATGATGACTCTGGTTCCTCTTCACAAAGTGGAATAGTGTGCTCTCATGTGTTTATTATAAATTTAGTGCTTTACACTTTCACTCAATTGCCATTTTTTTCTCCACACTAGTTCTACTAACACTACTGTTTGTGATTCTGTTATTGCTGGTCTCTGTGAAATTTCTAGCAATAGAAAATAAGGCAGTAGAAAATCCCCTTCAATGACAAATGGGAAATATCATCTGAATAACGCGTAGAGGAGCATTCTGGGTGACTCTGGGGAAGAAACTACGTTCTGACCGACACAACTAATATAAAATGATGCAGAAATAGAACAGTAAGTAGTCTGGCTATAAACCCTTAGAAAATTCACTGTCTGTGAAATCCAATAGAATCATGTCCTACTTTGAAAATTATCTGTATCTGTGCATCTCAAAACATGAGGTCATTGAACATTTGATAATGACTATGGGAGGTAGCAACTGAATTTTAAATTTTATTTGATTTTAATGAGATATAGATTTAAATAGCCTTGAGTGGCTATTGGCTGCAGTGTTAGACAATGTGCTTCCATAGTGTTAGCTAAGATATGATTAATGTGGCCTGAGTTTAATAGCTAGAATATTAAATACAAGAAACCAAACAAAATGAAAGTATATGTGTAAAATGCATCCTTATTTTTATAATTTACTTATATCTCCCAAGAGATTATGTATGTAGACTCATATAAAGTAAGGATTTCTAAATATTTGGTACATGATTTCATTGGCATACCCTATATCTTTGTCTATCTCTGTGAAGTTAAAATATCTACTCAAGTAAAAGTAGGTTTTACTAGAATCAACTCATGTTAACCCTTTTCAATAGAAAAGTCATACTCATAGGTGAAATAAAACAGATTTGCATGTGTAAATATTGTGTTGTCTCCCTAGTACAAGAAGCTGAAAGAAGAAATAAGGTCCAAAATGTACATTAGATATCGTGAAAGGGGAAGAAACTGCTCAAAAGGAAATAAACAACTGGAATGGGAGAAAGGAGAAAAGAAGGAAGGGAAAAGAAAAATAATATATATATATATACACTCAAGATAGCTAAGACAATTATACTACTAATTTCCATTAGTTCATTAAAAGATGGCTTGTGTTTATATTGTTCAATGTTTCATGCCTGTCTCTTATAATGTGAGCAACTACTTTGAAGATAACAAGACACAATATGTTAACCATTGTTAATCTCCTACTATTGTGTTTTGAAATTATGCATCATTCTTTTTATTATTTTTCTCCCTAAAATAATAAAAAATAATCACATAAATACACCATCATATGCTCATTGTACATTGATACCTCAACCCATTTCTGTCCAGCCACACACTACTCTGAGGTACATCATGACTCTATGCTTCATAAGTGGTGTCTTAACTGTTGCACTGTGCTATAGGAAGAAATGGAATGTTTGACTGTTTTTGAAGAAGAGACAACATTTTGTATTAAAAATATGGTAAGAGTAATAAAAAATTCAATTAAAAATGAGACCAAGAACAGCAAAATGCAAATCACTATTTTAAGATAAACAAATATCCAGAGTCTGAATCAGAGCATGTGTGTAATATCTCTGTGTTAACTAGTGAGTACAACCACTTACAGAATAAAAACATTGCTCTCTTGACACCAACAAATTTAAAAAACTTTGTAAAGATTCAAGAAATTTAGGAGGTAAAGGCATAATAATAAAAAAAAATAAAAAACTTGAAACTCTCTTCCTGGAGCTTGCTTTGTATTTCTCTACTTTTCTAAGCCAAAAGTGGAGCCTCTTCAGAATGAGGGCATTCTCCGTGAGCAGCACGCCTGCCTCTCTTTGAAGTGTGTATGTGACTCTCTGACACAGAGCTTCTGATGGAGCAGGCTGCGCCCCTTTCAAATCAGTGTCTAGCAGAGAGAGCTGTCAAGATCTTTGACACCTTGCTGCATTCAGCACCATTTTTCTGTGTCTCCAGCCACCTTCATTTCCCAAGGTTTACTTCACGCAAGGTGCATTTTCTTCTTCTGTCAATTCTGGACTATTTTACTTGTGAATTCATTTAACTTTATTCATTTAACTGTATTCGTTTGACTTTATCCTCAGGCAGTTTTTTTTTTAAATTTCTGAACATTCTTCCTATTTCTATGTTTTTAACTTCCGAATCCTATGTGGTCATTGAACTTAATCACTAGGACTTTCTCTCAACCTACAGAATGAAAATAAATAAAGTCCACAGAGGTGAAATACTACTGGATAACTGTGACTACTAAGCCACCTTTTTAGAATATTGTTTGTGTTGAGGAACGCTGTTTGGACATTGTGAATCCTATATTTTGGAAGGATACTGACCTTATAATACATAATCAAAACATCTTAATGGGCATTAAAAATGAGAGAATGGCCAAGCCGTCCATGGTTATCTAAACTCTCAAGGATGTTTAAGAAGGAGGCATTCAGCAGGAGGAAAAAATAATGATTAAACCATGGTTTATTCATGCAGTAGAATATAGTCAGCATTTACAATGAATGAACCAGAGAGAAACTAGACTAGGTTGTCAGTCAGGAGATGTGTCAAAGTATGAAGAATTGAGCGAAGGCAAACAAAGTGACATGGTGATAATAATGCCATGGGTATAAAAATTGAGATATGCATAAATCACCTGTGGTGGCTCCTGCTGGAATCCCAGCTCTATGGAAAGCTGTAGCAGGAGGATTTCAAGTTCAAGTCCAGCCCGTGTAACTTAGCAAGATTCTGTCTTAAAACAAAAACTAACATGTTGGAGAATTATCTCAAAAACACTTGGATCAATATTCAGCATCACAAAAAAATCCATACACACCATATATTTTATATATAGTGTACATGAATTATATTAAATGTAATATAATGTATGATATATACTGCATATCATACATATATATTATATTCATTATATAGTACTATATATATAACCTAATATATGTTATACACTACATGTATGTTGTGTGAACTTAATGGCAGAGATATATCTGATGAAATGTGTTGCTAGGGAATTTCAGCACTGTGCAAAACTCACAGAATATACTTAGGAAACCATAGATAGTGCAACCTACTGCACATTGAGGTTGTTGTTCTTAGACTACAGACTGGTAAATTATTTACTCTTGGGAATACTGTAGGTAATTATAACACACCGAGTAAGTATTTGTGTTTCCAAACCTTCTAAACTTAAAACAAGTACAGTTAAAAAGTAGGAGATATAATTTTGGAGCTCCATAATAATCTTATGGAACCACTGTGGCAAAAACAGTCTTTCATTTTTTCAAATGTTTTAATATGTCACCTGATTATATAATGTGTGTATAGTGCTTTTGTACATGTGTACATATGTGTATATATACACACATACCTTTTATATGCATACATGTGATTGTTATTGTATTAAACTTTAAAATTCATGAATATAATTGGGAAAAGATTTTGCATACTGGATATCTAAGTGATTCATAACTTAAACAGATAAAGAATATTTATAATTCAATAATAAAAATTTAAATAGCAGAAACTTAAAATAATGTATTTAAATAGATAATTCCCCCCCAAATTTACAACTGAGCACCAAAGACAGGAAAGGGTTCTCAGTATAATTACCAATAGGGAAATGAAAATTAAAAACACAGTGAAACTTCATGTCTCAACCGCCAGAACATTGACCCTTTTAGCACCAAGGGCTGCTTTACTAGAAGACAGTTTCCCCAAGGGCAAGGCCAGGAGGACAGTTTTGGAATGAGACAGGTTCATTATATTCATTGGGTGCTTGATTTCTACCATCACTAAATTGCTACATGTATGGCAGAAACAGTGGGAGCCCTGCGCTTGTTTTCCTGCAGTTAGCTGGCTCCACCTGACAGTGGCGAGAGACAGCGACTCACAAGTGTGTTACATCCAGTCTTCTCCACCGTCTCATTTTCATTTCTGTCACAAAGAAAGGAGGTATAGGTGTGTGAAGTGGTGGGAATGAGGTCAAAGTAGCGGTGGAGGCCCCAAGAACTTAGATGCCAGGAACCTGGAATGTCTGCCAGGGAAAGGTGTCGAGCATGGGTACAGGCCAAAGAGAGGGTGTATGGTCTGCAGCCAGCAGGGTGAGAGGTGATAAGGCTGGTCATAACCTGTGGAACTTCAATCTTACTACCTTGTGCCTTAGATTATGAATACAGGAGTACAGAACTTAATGTGTCCCCTCCCAGGTTTTGATCTTACTTTGGTTATGCTCTTTTCGAGCTCCTATTCCTCCTTTATGGAATGGAGCTGTTTAATATATGCAAATGTATCTTGGGATTACGTAACTTCCTTTTTGTTTTCATAGGACTTTATGGGCAAGAGTTTGTGATGACTTTCAGAAGCAACTTTGAGTAGGACTTACGAAAAGTGCTAGAACTATTGAGAATGTAGGGAGGGTAGTACTGCGTTTCTGGTTGTGGGCAGCATAGTTATATCATGTTATGGGTTTGTTATTGACTCTGGAGAATAACTATGGTTTAAAGCATGTCTGTTTGTCAAGTTGGGAAGGTGTACATTTTTACCATTAACTATAGTATGTGAACTTGCCTTGATTAAAAAACACCCAGAGCATTAGTAAGGCACATTTCTTGGTGTGTCTGGGCAGATCATGATGATGTGACCTTGAGTAATATACATGGTTTCTTGTACTGTCTTCATATGCACCTTCAATTTGCCTTTAACTGAATGTCTTTGCTTTACAAATCCTTTCTACAATGTTTCTGCCTTGGAGCCAGCCTATCATGGACTGATCCCCCTAAAACAGTGAGCAATATGAAACCTTGGCTCCTGTAAGTTGTAAATGTTAGATTCTGTGTCCCAGCAATGGGAAAGGTGAATAACGCAATTATTTTGTTGTTACTCTTACAGAGTCTTACATGATCCTATTGTGTGTGTTTCTGTTTGAGTTGTAGTTTTAAAAATTAATTCATCCATTGCTGTGCACCAAGTGACTTATATCTAGAATTTTTGAATAATACAATGAACATCAGAGAACAGGAAACATCTTTACTGTGCTTTGTGATTTCAGCCCTTCTTCCTTTCGGATTTGTGTTTTTCTGTTGACACTTTAGTATTTTTTTAAAGTCTTATGAATATTCCAGTGGTAAAACATAGCCCTAAAATATTTATTTATATCCAAGTGTGTGCCCTTTTGTTATTATAACATATATTTTATGTAGAAGTCTAAGATATAGCCTTAATTAATGTATCATCATATTTCTAGCTTTTGAAAAACTATTGGAATTAGTTTTTCACCATATTGAAAAACTATTGGAATTATGACTGCTCTTCTCCCAACCTCTAGCTCTAAATGCAACAGAAAAAAAGAGAAAGAAAATGTATATTTACTTTTTCAAAGGTTATTTCCTCCTATTGAAGATAGACGACATTGCTCTTACATCAATTTAGGAAACAGCGTTCTTTCTCCTTCAACCATGCAACATTTTAAGGCCGATGTGAATGTTTATTACTCTGAGTCCACGCCACTCTGTAGGTGCACGTCTCTGCCGCAAACTTCTGTGTGAGATAACAGACTGTGATGACCAGCACCCCCACTGAGTACACGTGGAACAACATATAAACAAGGATTTTAAGGAGAGTTAAACTATCTTCTTTATAAACATATCGTGTCTTACTAGACACAACACTGTGCAAGTAAAGCTCCTGCTTTATTTCTAATGGTCAAGATTTTTATTGCCCCAAGTCAAAAGGTTATAGCCTCTTGCATGTGAGATGTGCCAACGCAGAAGTTCAGAAAATGAATAAAAGTGAGCACGAGTGAGACTGCAGGACTGTTCCTGAGCAGACCGGTCTCCGTGATGCTACTGTCTTCTGGCCAGTCTTCCCTCAATCTGAAAATTCTTACTATAAAACCTCCATTCACTCCTATGGCCCCAAACATAGACAATATGCCTTGGTCATCAATCGTGCTAGAGTATTTTAATTCATTTAAAAAAACTTGTAAAAATAAAGGCTATGTAAATTAAAGCTTAAATGTGTGAACATCACATGGGATATTCTGTAGATTTATGTGGAGATTTTGTTTCCTAAGTGCAGGTTGCATCTCAGGAGATGAAGGCATAGATGCTATCATGAAGATTTCCCTACCACCGTGTAAGCAAGAAGTGAGATTTAAATCTTTTTTAATGACTCTACTAGAAAATAATATTCTTTCAGAAATTTAGAGAAGCTTGTGTATCTCAGCCTTAGCTGTCCTACGTCAGTCACCAAGCAGATGCTGCCACGGCCCACAGTTCGGATTGCTAACTCCAGGCTTTCTTCCCTCTCCTTCAGGGACTGCCTTAAATGCCGCATACCTTATGTGGATGAAATGCATTCTAATGGTTCCCGTCTGTTTCCTTCAGTATCTGGGATTGAAAGGTTTTACAGTGTGCCCAGTTGTTTGACGCACCCAGCTCCGATCCAGCCAGAGCTGCCCCAAGAACAGACTTTGTCCTATTACTGCATCAGGGCCTCATTGTTGGCTCCAAGTCCCAGCCCACTTGAATTTTAATAAAGATTCATAGGCAGTTGTTATGAAACAAACACCATAATGACACTCAGACAGGCTGTAGATTTATTTTTAGACAGAGGATGTGTGTGGCCCATGCCTCAGGCCCACCAAGTAATAATAATAGCAACACTATGCAGTAAGTAAACAGAATCTTTTTCATAAAAACGCCTAAGTCATAAAATATTTCCTGCCATCTTTCCACCTCTTGCCCACCTTCCTCCTGCTACACACCTTCCTCTGATCTGCATTTGCAGAGTCAGTTCTGACCACCTCACCGAGCCTAAAGGACGAAGAAAACAGCAACGAGTCCTTCGGTTCAAGAATTCATTAAATCAAAGTAACTCCTAGCATGATGCGTGTACAATAAAGGCAGCCAAGCTTTACAAAGTTTTATAAACTAAGCTCAGCTTTGTCTTTTGATATAGAGATAGAAAGGGATTCTCTATTATCTGACACTTTCATGTGTATGAAAATGTGTGCTGATTTGGATATCAATAGGTAGTAGCATAAAACTTGAATTAACACACGTGGGAGAAGAGCTATTTTTCAAAGTGAAAAGACTTAGAGAGGAATGAGCATTCTTGGCGACTTAAGAAACATTACCCTCATCAGCGGAATAAAGGAGTCCTTTCTGGAGACTATCACACTGGGCTGTTGATAAATTTAGACTGCCGATATTGCCTTTCCATCCTAGAAGTCAGAGACCCCCAGTTTTGGTTTCATCTAGAAGTTAAAGAAGCTATTTTTTTTTCAGAAGCCCTCTCTTTGCTCTTCCGTGGACTGTTAGGAACTGCCAAGACTGGCTAAATATGGAAACCATTTAAAGAAATCATATTACAGATCCAGCTTCCTAAAATTGAACCTCAAGTGAACTCAGGCATCAGAGGAAACTAGCAAAGTGAGACGAATATTTAGGGCACAACAGATTAAAGAGGAGGTTATAGTACAAATACTCCAGATAGGAAACATTTTTAAACTGTATGCATAATTTGCCGTATTTCCTCCAAATTTGTAGAACGACAATTAAAACTCAAGAGAGTGCAAGTGAGGGACTCAGGTGTATCACAGCCAAAGCGCTGGCTCAGCTTCTTATCTTGGGTCATTTTTTAATATATCTCTCTCCCCAGGAGTTTTTTCACCTTGAAAATCAGCAGGCAAATAAAAAGCAAAACGTGTGCTTTTTTCTGTACTGACTAATCCGAAGGAGAAAAACAAGGGGAGGAGCTTAAGCTAAGGCTATTTCGGCTAAGATTTCGTCTTTCAAAAATTTTACTACTGTCAGTGTTGCTCCGTCTCATGTATCCTATTGTGTCCTCCCACCCAGTGATTTTCTAAGTTTCTCTATTTCTTACCCACGCTTCAGGCTTGTCTTTGTCCTTTATTATTGTCCTTTTACCTCAGTCTCTAAGTATTTCACTTTGTGTTCATTCCTAGTTACTCTCGCCAGCAGTTAATAACAGAAATAATAAATTTCCCTTCTTGTGTCAATTACAGGTTCATACTATGCTAATTCTAAGTCTTCTAATTCTTTCTCAAAGCCCAGAGAAAGTGGGGCCCTGAGGAATTTATACATTTTAAGCTCTATCTCCACCACAATCATGATAGGGAAGCTATACATGCATGGTCCATCCTTTTTAAAATTTCAGTTGCTGTTCCAGACTCTCCGAAACTTCTGTGGTGTGAGAGTGAATTTCACTGCATGAGATGTGATCAAACTAGCATGTATGTTTAGATTTAAAGTATTTATTACAAAAAAGATGAGTTTCCATTAATCCCTCTTAAAATAATCCTCCTCTCATTGAACACACAGTATTGCAGTTGCAGCATTCTGAAGTAACACTGGAAGTCCTCTCTCATGAGTGTCTTTACAAGGCATGTTGAAAAAATACACTGAATGCTGTTGCCAAGTGCCATCCGTGAGAAAGCAGCTCCTAAGAGCGTCACACCGTGTCCTTTGCCATCGGATCTTGCACCATGTGGCTTCTGGCTCCTCCCCAAAGTCAAAATGATCGTGAAAAGCACATGTTTCACATCATTCAGAACATGGAAGCAGCCATGACAGTGCACTTACAGATAGGCAAAGGACTATCAGACAAAAGACTGCCAGATCTTCCGGAAAGTTTCAGAAAGTAGCCAGAACAATGAAGTAAGTGTGTGTAAGAGAGTTTTTAAGGGGAATTAACTTTCAATACTTTAAAATACTTTGTGGCTTTTAGTACTTTTCTTGAAATAAATTTAAACAGTAACACTAAACACTATTTTCCACTCTACCTCTTCCACCAAAATGTAGGCCTAATTGTAAAAGCTTAGGGTTCTCTACAAATTTTCCACTTTGTCTCACTGAGCTCCCTTTAATATTAAACTGCTATACATAGTAAAGCTTTAAATTTAGGGAACATTGTCTCAAGATTACAGGAATGATATGGAAACACTGATGTCTCTGAACACCTAAAATTCATTTTTTGTTATGTAGTACACTGAAATTCAGTTACAAAAAACATCCACGTCAGGGTGTAACCCAATACATTCTAGCTACTGTATGGTCAGAGACCCTTTGCTGGTACCAGTCTTTCTCATAATTCCAGAACTAAACATTGTTCTGGAATTCAATGGCCTCTACTTCTTTGATACTTAAGTAATGAAACTAACAAAGAAACAAAAAACCCCCACAATTCCTACACTTAGCTTGAAAATCATGTATAGACCCTAAACTATGAACAAAACAACTAAATCAAACAAAAATACAACAATGTAAGAGTAATTAATACCCGAGTAAAATCCTTGTCACGCTTAGTTTCAATCAAGTCAGTTCAGACCCAAATTGTACAGCCAACCACTGCTGAACAGGCTCTTGTTTTGCTGTACTTTACATGGAATCACATCTCTTGCTCACTATTGTAACAGCACTTTTCATATTACATGTTAGTTGTTGGTGCACTTTTTAGTTTTCCTCAGTAGATTTTTAGGACCTTAAAAGGGAGGTTATGATTTCTTTTACTCTGTAGCCCTGCATATTTTGTCATATGACTACAAGTAGTAGGATTAACAGAGAAAATATTAACTACTCTTAGAGCTGGTCTCCTTATAATTGGTCTCCTACCTTCTCCCAGGAATTTTACTGAAAATTTTATTTAATATATCCATAGATCTTTATCATAATCCTACCAGCTAGATATTAGCATGCCCATTTTTCAAATAAAAATTGTACCTTGTGGAGCTTACTGAGCTGTTTAAATTCACATAGCATGCATACAAACACATTTTATATATAGTCATATAATCTCTCTTTATCTTTTAAATATAACTATATGACCTATATCAAAATAATTAAATTGAAAGGGAAGAAATTATGACTACTCTAAGTCACATGGGTTGGGGATGTAGTTCACAGGAGAGCACTTGCCTAACATGTGTGAGGCTCTAGGTTGGATTCCCTGAAACACAGGGAAAAGGGGACCCAAGTCACAGGATTAAATGCCATCAAGGCAGCCAAGTCATTTTAGGAGATTGTATTAATTATCTTTCTCATTGCTAAGACACAATATTTTCCTGTCACATCTTAAAGAAGAAATTGTTTAACTTAGTTTATAGTTTCAGGGGATTCAGTGCATAGTCGGCAGTCTCCACAGCAGAAACAGCATGGAGATGGTGCAGAGATGGTTAGTTCATGGCAGCAGGGAAGCAGGGAAAGGGAATACTGCCAGATATAAATGGGCTAAGAACCATACGGCTGTCCAAGACCACACTTCCCTGATTCACTGAGACACAACAGGCATATTCTGTGTTTATCTTTTAGGCATTTTCTAATCCAAAGAAGTTGATAGATCAGCACTAATAATCATGATCCACTCCTTGTGAATTTCAGACCCAGACACATCTCCTTAAATCATACTTAATGTCAAAATAGCAAATTCATAATTCTGGTTTATGTAATACAGCTATTCCACAAACAACCAGTAAACTAATAATCTCTTCTTCAAAGTCTCAACCATTGCAGTATTTTTCAAAATCCAGGTCTAGATCTCTCTGAGATGTGAAGCTAACTCTTCACTATGAACTTCTGTAAAAATCAAAATCAAGTTACATAATCCCCATATAATGGCTCAAAGTAAACATTTCCATTCCAAAAGGGAGAGACAGAGGGGTAGAGAAGAAGTAGGCAAAAGCAAGATCAAAAATCAAAACAGCAAATATTAAATCCTGTAGGTAAATATCCAGCAGTCACGGCACCTGATGGTAAAAGGTGAATTCCAAAGGGCATGTATAGCCTAATCCCTATGATCTTGTCAGCTGTAACCAGGTTCTTTCTCTTAGGTTGGCTTCATTAGTGACCTCCAGATTTTCTCACCTGATGGTTCACATTCCTGGGATCTCCAGCTTCCTGGGGTTTTCACTCACTTTTTGTTTCATTCCCATAGGTTCATGCACTGCTGACTCTTGGGCCCTTTGCCTGGTCTGACGTTCCTTTGGAACCTCAGTAGAAACCTTCCTGATTCCATAACTCTTGCATTCTACATGCCAGGAAAACCTGCATTATATGGACAATGCCAAGCTCTTCTATTAATAGGAGTGATAGCTCGGCCCTCTTGGAGAAAATGGATGTAGTGGCCTCTGAGTACCTGGATGACTAAGGGCAGTGAAATGAATTCTGGGGAACCCATTCCCTAGAAGGCTTTTCTTGAGCAAGGGCTCCAGGGACTCTCTTTTTAAATAAAAGATTGACACTTTCACATCCTTGAAACTGCCACTGGTGGGGTCTTGCTGATTCCTGAGATATCTTCAAGACATTTTTATTCCTGTTCCTATACAAAGCACTTAATTTTATTTTGATGGTGCCAATCTTTTTTAGTAGCCACAGTTACACTGACCTCAGTTTAACACTTGGTTCCTTCTTGGCCACAATATGTGTTTCACCCTTTCCTGCAGTGTAATTTATCCTCACTAAAATATAACTACAAGCAATGACGAGTACCCCTGCCATAGCTATAATGTCTAGTTGTCTTTAAATTTCTTCCACCAGTTTAAATAGTACACTACTTTTAATCTCATTGTACTGAAAATTTTCAAGTCTTAGGTACAATGTAGACTAATATTTGGTAGGTGGTAGCACATACGACCTCTAGTCCAACTACCAGTTGAGCCTTTGTTCCCGACTGAACCTGTCTAAACCTGGCCTTTACTGTCTACATTCCTGTCAGAACTCTGCACTTCTGAGCTCCAACAAAAATAATTCTGTTTACTATATTCTAAGATTTCTCTAGACCAAATCTCTATAAGCTTTCCAGATTTCTCCCACAAAGTAGTTCAAAGTACGACCATTCGTTACTACCTTGCTAGGTGTTTCTTAACCCAAAGAAATTGACACGTCAGTGTTCACTGCTACAAAGATGAAATAAAATGGCTTAACATATATTACCACAACTTCTCTTGTGAAGAGTAATAATAGTATTTTCCAAAACTCGTGAAAATTTTTGCCTATCATGCTGGGCACCTGCATCCAAGAAAATGCTATTGAATCATAGTTCATTATTTTTGCCTCTGCCACAGAAATACTACATCTAGCAATAAAAGGTAATACTTTGTGCTTTCTGGTCAGGCTTTTCCTTGTTAGATATCTAAAAAGCAACATAACTAGATGAGAAAAAAATAGCTTGGAAAGTAAATTTAAGCATAAGAATCACTCACTAAACTACCAAGGTCAAAATATCAAGTCTAACAATTCTCTTTGTTTTACCTTAAGCTCAGGCCTCCTAACAGATTTGTTTTTAAATGGGTATTATATACATTTCAGGGCCAAAACAAAATCCAAAGGTGTTGCATGCAAAATCTTCACAGGAGCTAAATGTGGAGTTCTCTTTGACACTCTCGACCTTAAAAAATCAGTGCAGCTGAAAGACATGGTAGTGTATGCCTACAACCCCAGGTTGTGGCAGGAGCACCATGAGTATGAGGCAAGTCTGAGCAACCTAGTGAGAACACATTTTAAAAAAATGATTGGAGCAAAGTATATCTAACTCATACATCATGAGAAGAATGGGAGGAGAGGCTTTGAAGACTTACGCCCTCACTTAAGCTGTGTGTAACCCACTGCCAACTCTGTTTTTTAAGGAAAATATCCTTTCACAGTACTTCTGTTTGATCAGGAGAAATGGTCCTGTACTTCTACATCCTTGCTTAAAGTAACAACCTAACAAAGCTGATGAGCACGGTGTTTCATGGGACGAATCTGTGAAAAGCAAAGCAAAGTTAAGGAAATAAAAATTCACAGCCCATCAAAAGGAGAAGAAGAATGTCATGTGAAAGAGAAACAATGAATTGAAATCAATGCCATAATTTTTGAATACAATACATTTTTAAGTACCTAGGAACATAGTAGGTTTGTAATAGCTGTCATTGCTTTCTGAGCTCTTTCTACAGGTGCATAATTTAATCATTCCACCTGAAGTGTCAGGCACATAAAGGTATTATTAATTAAAATTGAATAGTAGTTTAATTTGAGATAAGAGACTTAAATTTTGTTTTTAACTATTAAAACAGATAAAAATTAAAATGAATACTTTTATAATGTTAAACAACCACATTTCTTACTATTTTAACTTTAGCCAGTGTGATCTTCCAATATGTATGACAACATTAATTTTTAAATGTACTAAGTTTTAACTTTTGGATCAAGATGAGTCAAATGCCACCAGAGAGACTTTAACCTTTGAAATTTCTATAGGAGGTGAACTTTAGAAGTATAGGGATTGAAATAAATAGTTAACTGTATATTCAGTAACTAGAACACATTGTGCACCATTAGTCGTTAGATACAAAGAAATGGACAAGCTTCAATTCCTGTTTCCCAAGACGTTCTGGGCTGATTGGTCAGACCTGTATTTATAAATATTATACTCGATTGGTTAAATGCTAAAGTAGACGTATGTACAGGATATTAGGTAACTAATTGTTAAAATAAATATAAGCACAAAACTTTATATTTATAAAGCTTTCTAAAGGAGGTGTAGTGAGCTGAATTTTAAAGCATACATAAATGTCTGTTTTGTGAAAAAGGAAACCACTTGCAAGTTCATCACAGAGACTTCTGCTGAGACTGTGGAAGCGTAGGATGCTGTGCCTGGAGAAGCAGGAAATCACTATGGACTTACAGTGTATCAACCCCAATTCCTCATGAATAATTCCAGCTTCTCAGAATAGAATTCACTCTTCAGACATACATAATCATACATAGACTGAAACATAAACTACTTCCCAAGTCCATTCTACATGAATTTCTACTTGGATCAAAATATTAATTTCTTCAGCTTAGATGCCTGAGAAATGGATTTACCCTGTATTGGTAAAATGATTTTTATTTGAAATTCCTCATTACTTCTCAAAAGATAGTCCTTCACATATTTTTAGGAGAAATGAAGAGAAGAGCAAATACTCATAGAAGCAGTGCTGCAAACAAACAGGAATTCTGAGTTAGGCAATTACAGACATTGAAGGCATATTGTGAACATATTACAAAAATTGCAAAATGAGGTAAACATGAGAAAGTGTCTATTTTTCAATAGATGAACAGAATTTCTCACAATAAAATTGATATCCCAAAATTGAATTCATAAAATTCTAAATTAAAAATATTTTGGACATAGGACTTAGTAGCAAACTGCATACAATATTGTAAAGAACACTGAATTTAAACGTTTCTACAGGAACTATGCAAGTGAGGCACATAGAACAATTACAAAACCAAAAATAATGACATGGAATAGCTTGTAATGGACACATAGTCAAAAAAAAAAAAAAAGAGGAGGGAGCATTTTAAGAACATAACAATAAGAAAATATCCAAATAATTTCTGCAAAATAAGTACAAATACAACTATTTTGGGCCCATCATAATCAAATTACTGAATCATATTTGTAGGGGAAAAAAAACTCTTTAAAGGGAATTCAGATAAAGGACATTTTACATACAGGGGAACAACAACAGCAGCGGTGCCTGACATATCAGCAGAAACAGAGCCAGCCAGAAGATAATGAATCGCTTTAAACATTTTATTCTCTGAATGTTATTCTGTGACACATTTTGGAATTTCTTGGACAAAGGTAGGCGTATAGAATTGCCTGTTGGCATTCCTTGGACACATGGTGAATATATGAGTAAATTTATTGGAACCAACCAAAAAGACTTAATAGTTCTATAAAGTGAGGAGCAATGACAGGAAATAGCTGTCAGCCGGATTTCTATACCCAGTGAAAGTAGCATTCAGGAATAACGACATCAGGAAGACATTTTCAAACAAAAGCTGAGAGAATTTGTCACCAAATTCAAACTGCAAGAAACTCTAAAGGAAAATTCTAAAGAAAATTTTCAAGCTGAAAGGAAACTATCAAAGATGGTAGCACACATCTTCAGGAAAGAGTAATGAGTACTTGAAAGGTAACTATTTCATTACAATAATGTTTCAAAAGAGTATTGACTTTGGCATGGCATGGTGGTGTACACCTGTAATCCCAGTGCTTGGAAGGCTGAGGCAGGAGGATCATTGTGAGTTCAAGACCAACCTGGGCTACAAAGTGACCTCAAGGCCAGCCTGAACTGCATAGTGAGACCCTGTCCCCCAAAAACAAAACAAAACAAAAAGGTAGACAAGATAAAAAAGAGTACTGACTTTGAAAAGTCGCAATAATATTGTATTATGTGATTCATAATATATGTAGAATTAAAATAAATGACACCAATAGAAAAAAGAGTAGGTGGGCAAGTGAGGGGAATTTTACTGATTTAAGGTTCTTTTATTCAAGATGATCCTGAACAAATGAAGAATGTGTATTGTAATAAATACCTACCAGAAATACAGATAGCATAGCTTTAAAAAAAAAGCAGTAGCATAAATGACATAAAAGAAATAAAAATATTCTGTTAATGTAAAAAATTTAAGAAAGTTGTTACAAAGTAAATGAGATTTAGATAAAAAATATCATTGGATTAAACTAACTTAACTAAAATCTATAAGTAAAATTCAGAAATGATAAAGCTAAATATATATGTGCATGTACATGCATGTGTATACATATATGCATATATATCTTGGTTATGATAGACAAAATCTAAATATAAATATGCAGATAGGTAGAAAAAAAGAGCATAAAAATTTCCATTCAAGTACTAACCAGAAAAAGGCAGTATGGATTAATTAGGTAGAAAATATAGTGTCTAAGGTAAAACTATTAGAGAGACATTTTACAATGTTAAAAGGGTCACTCTTAACAAAGACTTAATAGTTCTATTTGTATCTACCAAAATTTATTCAGACAACATAAAAATGGTCAACAAAAATCAACTACATTTTTCTATCCTACCCAAAATTAACTAAAAATAAGATTTATAAAACAATAATTCTAGTAGCTCTCTGAAGTATTTGAAACACTAAAGTAAATTTAGCAAAAAATATGATTGATCCAACATTGAAAATTTTGTAGACAGAAATTAAAGAAAGGTGGCCTAAGTCAATTGGCAGATATATTTGTTAGTGTGTCAGAAGATCCAATATTGCTATTAGTAAAATCCAAAATGATTCTTGGAGTAAAGTCAATTAAAGTGACAACTTGCTCTTATTTTGAATAGACATGTCAGACTCTTCAAGACTTACTCCAAAACAATAAGGCTAAGAAAAAAATTAACCAAGTTTTATTGTCTAGTTAATAATTAAGATACAATGACATTCCCATGATTAAACTTAAATATAAATTCCCAGTACCCTCTAGCAGCCTCAATAAAATTTAATAGAAAGAATATTTTTCAGAAAATATTGTGTGTTAATACTAACCTTGAACATTAATAGATATAATAAACACCTGAAAAACTTTTCCAGATGGTTCATACACTTTAATACGAAATTTGTAAATCTTTGAAAATTAAATATAATAAACTCCTTTGTAAATTTGAAATAGAAAAGGATTTCTTTAAAATAATACAGGAAATCTTTAATGATTGAAAAAGTTAAAAAGTAGCATCATGAAAGCTAAAACTTTTTTAATGCAGAGATAGTATGGAAAAGAGAAAAGGTAATGGATAGACTCTGAAAAAAATCTTGTAATACACATATCTGAAAAAACATTTCACTGAAGATAACAATATGTAATATAACAGCCACCATTAATTGCTATCATTTTTTTCTGAAACCCTGTGTCATTTTTACTGTTTTTGCTTCGTTTTGTTTTTGTCTACATTGTTGGTACTTTGCTATAGCTCTTTTTTTATTATTCTCTTTAAAATTAAAAAGTCTGTATTAAAAATGCATAAATAATTCCTGCAATGAATAAATAAAGGCCAGTCAGCTCATTCATAAAAAGGTAAAATTTATGAACATGCACTTAATGAAAGATGTCCTAGTGGTCAATAAGTGCATGAATTTTGTTCAAGAATATCACCATCAGAGAAATGAATATTAAAACCACTTGGAATAACATTATGTACCTACTAGAATGGACAAAATTAAAAGTATAGACAATACAAAGTGTTGAGTACACTAATCAACTTCAACTATGTTACAACAGATTGGAAAACTTGTTGGTTGGTTCCAATAAATTTACTCATATTCACCGTGTGTCCAAGGAATGCCAACAGGCAATTCTATACACCTACCTTTGTCCAAGAAATTCCAAAATGTGTCACAGAATAACATTCAGAGAATAAAATGTTTAAAACGATTTTAAATATAATAATACCAAACTGAAAACAACCTAATGCCATAAAGTAGGACAATGAATATGGCAACTGTCTTATATTCAAACATACTGCACATTGATGATAGTTTTAGGAATTTTCTGGTAATTTAGAAACTCGGGGCCAGAGATGTAGCTCAGTGGTCCAGCACCTCCCTGACAAGTATGAGGACCTCAATTCGATTCCCAGTACCAAAAGAAAAAAATCTAAAACATGTTGGATAATCTATAAAGTACACAATAATACATATTGTATAATTGTATTTACATGAAGACATAACTAGGCAAAATAATCTGTATTGATAAAAGTCAAATGAGGCAATTCCTCATGAGGAAAAACTCTACTCCTTAATCTTATTGTCGATTACATGGATAGATACATGAGCAAAATTTATTAAGTATAATATTTGCTCATATTATTCCCATGTAATTTATGTCTCATTAAAAATAATATTCCTGTAAGATTACCAATTATACTACACTGGATAATTTAAAACTCAGTACTAATCATGTAGAAATAGGTTCAATAATGGCAGAGAGCTATCTGTACAACCACCACGGGTGCTATGTTAAATATGAATCTCAGGAAGTGCTTACTGTGGACATTGATGCTCACCATCTACTAGTTATCATAAATCATGCATTTGTTTCTGATGCTTGATGCTTGCTGTTTAGGTACAGATCCAGGAGATTTAGAACATCAAGTTAGGTGAAGACAGTTACATCTAAAGTGACCCCACACAGGGTCAAGTATTCAGAAGTGGGTCTTTGGAGTGTGATGGGATCATGAGAACACTGTACTCTTTGGTGGATCCGCCCCACCTGTTTATGACTTCAGTAGCTGAGTGTGTTTTGGGAAGTGATGCCTGGCTGGAGGTAGATCACTAGACGCATGACCTGTAGAATGTATTATTGTCCCCAGGTGATGCTCCCGCTCTGCTTACTCCCCACAGTGGGGAGAACAACTGTTCTATGCCAGGTCCTTCTACCATGTTGTTTTTGCCTTGGAGCCACTGACTTGGGATTGAATACCCCGGAACTATGAGCCACAACAAGACGCTCCTTTAAGTTCTGGGTGCCGAATGTTTGGTCCCAGTGATGGAAAGGTGGTGAATATGATAGTCTTTACCTTTGCCCACTTGGTGTTGAATAAAATGAAATGTGACGCTCCAGAGGAATAGAACACCAGGACATAGGCATCGTCTCTGTCCAGTAGTTGCATTCTGCTTTTAATTTCAAGGTATTGTTTTCCCAAGGTAGCAGTATTCATTTCAAGCTCACGCTCTTAGAAATTCTTTGTTCCAGTCTCTTGCCCTGGTTTTCAATGTGTATTTTCACAATCGTGGTGAAGCTAGTAATGTCTTTTGAGAAAATGAAGTTAGTTAAAATTAGTACTAATCATAACTGTTTTAAATTACATTTTCAACCTTTCAAATTTAGATCTCTAGAAAAAGCGGAGAGGATGGTTCAAATCAACCTTTCCACAGAGAATAATTAAAACCCTAGAATCACTGATTGTGTGTATGTGTGTGTGTGTGTGTGGTTGTGAGAGAGAGAGAGAGAGACAGAGAGGGGGAGAGAGACAGACAGGGAGACAGAGACAGAGAGATTAGTGTATATATCAGAGAATTAGTAAGTTAGGAAACTATTGTGAATCAAAATCCAAGACAGAAAGGAAATCTGTCTGGGGCTACTTCTACTTTAGGGACATCTGCTGACTTTGACAGATAGAAGCTGAGCAACTGAGAAGGTGAGAAGCAACCGTAATAGATTCACATCTGGGGGCTGGGGAAGTTGACAGTTGGAGGCACTCAATACCCCTAACTGAAGCCTCAAGTTTTTGGTATGACGCCACAGGAATAGAGCCAGGAAGAAGGATAAACTGAAAGTAAGTAAAAAATAAGGATTAAAAGAGAGATTAAAGTTGAGTTTCAGCTTATCTTTATGTTTGATTAAAGTAGTCTGTTATTTCAAATGCTCTACGATCGCTTACAGAAATATATACATTTTAATGGCTGGCAACAACATTTAAAGGAAAAATACTAAATCCAGGCATATGATGAAACAAAGTAATCCAACATAAGCCATGGGATAAAGACACAAACCATAGGAATAACACCATCCAGGTGCTAAAAGTTAATAAATGCTAATCTAAAATTCTAGGGTTTCTGCAGCACTGAGGCTGCAATGAATATATTCACACACACAAGTTTCAGATGACGTCAGCCACCCTGCACCAGAGGAAAATGGTATATCTTTGAAGCATAAGTTAAATTACAGGGGGTGATAGAAATATACATTAAATATTGAATTTTGTAAAACTACCAAAAGATGCATTCTCACTGAACCCCTTCTAAACCCCCATTCCTTTGCCTCAAATGTGTTTATCCCATCGTTCTTGCCAATTTCTGAAACAATTCTTGACGTTCTCTTCAGTGTATGTGAAAATATGCAGGAAAATATAGTGAGTTTTGGCAAGTGCCATGCAACAGCAAGGGAAGCTTTGAGCACATCCCAGTATGTTCTTGTCCACTTTCTTCATCACATCTTGCACCCTGAGACTTCTGGCTGTTCCAAGGTCATCAAAATGACCTTGAAAAGTATATGTATTCAATCAATGCTGGACATCTAGTTCTCCACGACACTGACTATATAAAGACACTTAGGAGAAAACGAATTCCAGAGCTGCTTTAGAGTGTGGCAACAACGACAGAGTAAGTGTGCAGGAAGCCAGGAAGAATATTTCAGAGAGAAAAATGGCAGCGAATCTTTTATTGTAAATAGTGTTTGATTTCAATCATTCACCATATTTTTAGATCAAACCTCATATCACAGAAGTCAAGCTTAGAAACACAAAACTATGGAATAACAAAAAGTTTTCCTATGATAATATATCTGAGTTAACATGAACTCAACAGCTGTAGTGAGTTTGAATATCCAAGACTGGACAAATATGTGTGGAAGAATATAAGTGGTGTGAATAAGTGCTAAAGTAGTTATACTGTCCAGGAAGTGTTACAATGATTAATGTGTATTAGACTGTATTAATGGTAAGGGGTTATACCGGCAATTAACTAATGGAGGGGGACTAACAGAACTAATATGTAATCCATCCAGAGAAAGGAAAGAAAAAGCAACATAGAAAAGTGGGAAAAAGAGAACACAGGCTATGTCATCATAATCATATTGAATCTGAATAGACTATTGCAGTCAAAGGAAAGGGATTGTTAGACAAAAATGTTTGTGAAACCTTGCTACTTACAAGTGTTATCACTTAAATGTAAAGATGTAGGAAATTTTTCTAAAGGACCCAAAAACACAAAAGAAGGATGCAAAAACAGCAAAATTTCACAAACGTATTAAAATACAAAATTTCATCTGTGACCATTGGTTGTTCAGGAGAGTGATACATAATTTCCAAGTGTTTTTGAAGTTTTATAAACATCAACAACAGCAATGTATGTGCACCCATAGCACAATATATGGGCACCCATAACACAATTTGTTATAGCTAAATCTTGGAAACAACCCAAATGCCCATCCACTGAGGGATGCATAAAGAAGATGTGGTATTTTTATATAATGGAGTATTATTCAGCTGTAAAAAAGATAAACTTGAGGCTTTTTTAGGTAAATGGATGCAACCAGAGACCATACTCATAAGTGAAATAAATCAGGCTCGCATGTGTAAACATCATATTGCCTCCCTGGTGTATGCAAAACTCAGAATGTTCCATAGATGATAGGAAAGGGGAAGAAATTGCTCAAAGGAACAACTGGGATGAGGGAAAGAAGAAAAAAGAAGGAAGGTTTCTCATATATATATATGTATATGTTTCTCATATATATATATATGTTTCTCATATATATATATGTATATGTTTCTCATATATATATATTTTCTCATATATATGTGTATATGTTTCTCGTATATATATATATATATATATATATATATATATATATATATGTAACTGTACTGCTGGTATATTGAAAGGAACAATTAACGCTTCACTTTGTTTATATTTTGACCAATTTTGCATACTTGTATCCACTAATCTGAGCAACTGATTTGAAGACAACAATATGCAATGGAACAACCACTCCTACCATCTTGTCTAGTGAAACTCTGTATTGCCGCCAATGTTTTATTTAATAGTTATTTTTTATTCTCTTTAACGAGTTGAACAATCTTCCCTTGTTATATCTGGTATACGTGATATAGCAACCACTGTTAATTCAAATCATTTTGTTTTGAAACCCTGTATCACTTTTAATATTCTTGATTTGTTTTGTTTATGTCTGTGATGTTGGTATGTTGCTAGTCTTTTATTTTACTACTCTCTTTAAAATAAAACAATTTCCAGTTAATATCACTTATCAATATAGATGAAAATAACTGTCATCAACATCAGCATGAACAAAATAACCAATCAGAAATCTCAACACAAAAATCAGTATATGAAGATGAGACATATGAGAGGAACGCACGCCCTGCTGCTGTTGGGGGGAATGTGCTATAGAATCTGCTATAGCTTTACAATGTTGTTAAGTTTCCTGTAGATTTATTGGTTTGGGGTTATTTGGGGTTGTTTGTTTTTTAATCTTTTTATTTGTTTTGTACATAACACACCCTAATTATTTTCCACTCCCCTTCTCTCACTTGCCTCGCCTTCCTTGCCCCTCTCAGTACCTTTCCCTTTTGCCAAAGATCTATCTTTCTGTGTTCTACCATGTATCTTTCATTTCTCTCAATTTATTTATACTACATATAAAAAAAAATGAGAAACCATGCGGTATTTAACATTGTGTGTTTTGTCTGTTTTACTTAGTGTTATGGTCTCAAGCTGCGCTAATTCTTCTGCAAATGACTCGGATGTATTCTACTTTATGGCACACTAGTATCGTGTATAAACATATTTTTACCCATTCTTGTGTTGATTGAACTATAGACCACTTGCATGATTTAGCTATTGTGAGTTGTGCTACTATAAACATCGGTGTATATGTATCACTATAAAATATCTGTAGGTCTCTCAAGGAGGTATCTAGACGGGGAAGAGCTGAGTAGAATGGGATTTCTGGTGTTAGCTTTTTGAGGAATCTGCATACTGATTTCCATAGTCGTTTTACTACTGTACATTTCCATATATTTGTGATCTTTGGCTGGTTGTTCAATTAAAACTGAAAGTTGAGTATTGAGTATGTATTGCTTTATTTTATTTTATTTTTTGTCTTTTTGAGACAGGTTCTCATCGTGCAGCTCGGGCTGGCCGTGAGCACACTTTGTAGCCCAGGCTGGTCTCAAACTCACAATAGTCATCCTGCCTCAGCCTCCCGAGTGCTGGGATTACAGGCAAGCACCACCATACCTGGCATATGTACTGTTGAGTTACTATTTTTTCTTTGAAATCTGTAAGTTTTGCCTTATGCATCGTAGCCCTCTTTTGTTAGGTATAGATAAATTTACAATTGTTATACCTTCTTGAAGAACTGAACAAATGTCCCTCTTTTCTGGATAGTTACTTGAAAAAATATTTTTATTAGTACATCCTTGTAGTTCTTAATGTTTACATTCCCTGTGGGAAGTTGGTGCACGTGTATCACATATCTCAATTCCAGTTTGAAACTCCTCTCCCCGCCATCTCCTCACCCCCTTCCCCTCTGAGAAAACTCTACCTCCTTACTTCCCACTGTCTTTTACTTTGCTCTGTATTTACACTTTGGGTTCACCGTGTAAGAGAAACCATGTGATTCAACTTAACATGTCCAACTTATTTCACTTACACTATGGCCTCACGGCGCATCCTTTTTCTGACAGGTGACTGAAGCTTATCTTTACGGCACAGTATGCATTTCCAGATTTTTTGTATCCACTCATTTGTTGATGGGCATATAGGTGGCTTCGGAGATGCAGCTCTTACGAATTCTGCTACTATAAACATGGACAGGCATATATCAATGTAATTTGATGTCTTTAAGTCTTTTGGGAATTTACCGAGGAAAGAAATACCTGGGTAAACGGAATTTCTAGTTTTAATTTTTTGAAGGAGCTCCACACTGATTTTCCTAGTGGATATAGCAGTTTAAATTCTATTAGAGAAATGCAAATTAAAACAACACTGAGACTCCATCTTACTCCAGGAACAGTGGCCATCATCAAAAAATCAAATAATTAAACATGCTGCTGAGGCTGCAGCAGAAAAGGAACCCTTGCGCGTTGTACGCTAGCATTTTTAAAGTCTTTTTTGTCAGAAATTACTATGCTATTATAGTTCTCTTTCAGTTGCTATTTGCATAATGTTTTTCATCCGTTCTTTTCAAAATTTTTATATATTTTAATTTAAAATATGTCTCTTTTACACAGCCTAGATTTGGACGTTTGGGTTTTTTAATTGTTTTTCCGCAGATCAAGCCTTGGAGCTTCTGAATTTTGATTGCAGGGCTTAATCCATTCAACTTCATATTATCGATACGCTTGGATTGACAGCTGTCATTCTGCTTTTAATTCTGTTTCTCACTTCTTCTCTGCTCTTTATTCACTGTACTCCTTTCTGTTAACTATTTTGTAGCTTCCTAGTTTCTTTAGTGATTTTAACTGTGTGTTTTAGATTCTTTTCCGAGGGGCAGGCTTTCACACACCGATCGTCGGGCTCTATTTTGCATTTGCACTAACAATTGTAGTAAGATACGGAAGCTTACCTGTATCGCCTCTTCCTCTTTGTCTTTTGTGTATATGTACATATATATAATACGTATATATAAATGTGCATTATATATCCTCTATGCATGTTACAAACCCAAGAATGCATAGTTTTTATTTTATATAATTAAAGTCCTTGTAAAAGCTGCAGAGAAAAAAAAAGAGCAATCATACACGCATGTCATTTGTTATAACATGTGTTTTCCATTTCTATTTCCCTTTATTCTTTTTATTTTTTTCTCTGTTGATGTGTTACCCTGCAGAGTCATTTCCTTGCTGTGATACAGCTTGTTCTTCTGCATCTGATTCGTGGTCTCATTGGCAAACACATATTTATGTGTTATAGGATCAATAACACACTTAGATAAATATGATTTTTTGCAACTCATATTTAGATCAGCTCAAAGAAGAAAATACAGGATATGTAAAATTATACTTTTTATCTTTACATAACTACATTTATTTTGGCCTCTTTTACTAAATGTAGATGGGAGTGATTATCTAGTGTTACTTTTATTCAGTCTAAAGAACTTTAGCACTCTTAAGAGTCTGCTAACAATATTACTCTAAGTTGTTTTTTAAAATATGGAAATGCCTTAATTTTACCTTCATTTAGATGAAAAATATTTTCTCCCAATAAAATATTTGTTTCTCAGTGTATTTCTCTTTTCACAATCTTGAATAAATCTTTTCACTGCATTTGTGGCCTCCGTTATTCATTCTGAATGGAATTTAACATGTATATAATAGTTAATTTTTCCTGTTACTTTTAAGGGCTTTTCTCTGTCTATTGAGTAATGGTATTTGGACTACGATATATCTCTGTATTGGTCTCATTGACTTCTGGGAGCTCCTGGTGTGCTTTGAGTGTTTAATGTTTCTTATCAAATTGGGAACAGCATTAGCCATTATGTTATCAAGTATTTTTTTCAGTCCCTTTTCTTTCTGCTCTTTTCTAAGACTTTCATTACATTTATGATGTTATGCTTAATCTTATCCCGCATTTTCCTGAGGCTGTTCCATTTATTTCATTTTTTAATTTATGCTCATATTTCATGATTTGTATTGATCTCTATTTAAATCAGTGGTTGTTTATTCTGCCCACTCAAATTTACTGTTGTGATTTTCAAGTTTCAGTTGTTATAGAATTCAACTCCAGCCTTATAATTTAGAAAGTATTTTTACATGTCTGTCTCTCAAGTTGGGACATTATAATATTTTAGTTTTTCAATACAACATCCTTTAGCTTTTTCAATCTATATGGCACCTGCTTTAAAGGCTAAGTCCAGCATGTGGGTCCCCTCAAAGGCATATGCTGCCTGCTTTTTATATTTGTATGAATCACACTTCATGTGATTTTTGATGTTTTAGACATCTCCTTGATTCCAAATTTCACCTCTTTAACTGGTTACTTGTCACTGATTGCAAGGAGTATATCTTAGTAACTACTTGTGGTATAATCACACACCCTGGATTAAGCCACCTGTAAAAAAGCCCCACCTATGAGTACATGACTGTTTCCAAGACATCTTGATAGAAATCGTAACATCATACAATGTGAGAATTACGTACTTCTGAAATCTCCTTTAAACAGAAGTAATCCAAAGATCTGCAGTTATTTCTTGCATGCTACCTTTATAAAATACAGAATAAGTATTCCTGCTAGAGTATTATACATTATTTTAAACACCATGAGGTTTTTTCTGTGTAACATGTACACACCATAAAAAGTTCCCAATGCCAGAATTCAGAAGGTATCTTTGTATATAGCTTCTTGTAATATATTGAGATATATTTCCACACATTCACATCCTTAGCCTGTTCTTTCTTGCTTGGCTCTTGAATTCTTCTTTCATACTTCTATACTACTCCAAAAAAATTATTTTTGACCTTTTATAATTTCACATGATAAGTACCTGCTTTAGTTACCTATTTGACATCAGGGTTGGTTTCCGGTGATGATCAAGTGTTCACCCATACATCTGATTCATCTAGTCACCATTTTACCATGTGAGGTACTGTATCATTCCATGTAGCTTATTTTGGTCTTATATTCAGCACTTTGTTATTTTCATTAGTTTTTGGGGGCTTAACAAAAAATTTTATAGCATTTTTAAAGCAAATTATGTTCATCTGGAGAAGAATAAATGATTGACCAAAAAAATCACTAGAAGCTAAAATGATTTGTTTACCACAAGTGTCTCTAGATAGTATAAAAGCAAAATGTAGACACGTAGTTTTCCAAGAAAAAGATGTAAGCAACATTATGGATCAACTATACCTACTATACTTTCAGAAATAGGGAAATAGTCATGAAAGCATGAAAGGTTTGTCTATGAGAAACAATACTTACTGTTCATAGTGAAAAATTGGAAGTACTAAAAACATACTGATGAATTAATCAGTGTGTGGCACTCAGATGTAATAAATATTATGCAGCTGTTAAAAATGAATTCCCAGATATTTCATGTCTTAAAACTTTAAAACATTAGTGTTAAATCATACACAGTGTGTAGTCATTAAAATAGAAAAATTATGTATAACTTTTCTCCTTTTACCAATTTTTCTCATTTAGTAATGAACTTAGAATATTGAATATTAACTTAACTCAGCATATGCCTTTCTCAGAGAAAGCCTCAGATTTCGAAGGAAGTAGTTTTTCTGTGATGTGTATTACTTTGTCAAAGTTTGGATAACAATGGATCTAATGTTACTTAAATCTTGCTGGGATTTCTTTTTCCAATTTCATTCCTCTGCTCCTCATAAACAAAGCACTTTAAACAAACCAATATGAACCAGGTAATCTTTGTTGAATATAACTCATTCAAGATATTTTCTGATTGATATCCTCCATTTAATTCTCCTTTTAGTTAGGGGGAAAAGATAAAAGTATGTCCTCTCATTTTTTTCTTCTTCCCTTCCTCCTAGTTCCCCTTTCCTTTCTAGCAAATTCTATTTTACATTTTGGTTCTAATTTATACTTTGAGAGATACAATGTGATATTTACACATGTATGTCTGATGTACTTCACTTAAAAGTATGGTCTCAAGGTCCATCCATTTAGCTATAAATGTTTCAAATTTATCCTGCTATATGTCTGAGTATTACTCCTTTGTAATAAAGGTAAAAGCACATTTTTTATCCATTCTTCAATGGATGGGTATTTGGGTTATTTCTAAAATTTAGCAGTTACAAACTGTGAATATGGTTATGCATGTATTGCTGTAGTGTGATGCTTTTAATTCTTTTCAGAGGGTATCAAGGGGAATAGCTATGTGAAATGGGACCTCTAATCCTAGTTTTTGGATGGATCTCTACTTGGATTTCACAATGGTTGCACCAGTCTACCCTCCCTCCAACAGTAGCAAACAGTTCCTTTTTCCCCACGGCCTCACCAGCATTTGTTATTGGTTGATTTCTTGTGAATAGCATCCTCTATGAAGAAGGACGGCATCTCAACACTGTTTTAATTTGCACTTCTCAAATGACCGGTGATGTTGAGCATATTTTTATGTATTTATTTGTCACTTGTACTTCTTCATCTGAGAATGTGTTCTCCTCAGATACCCATTTTTGGATTGAATCATTAGCTTTGGGGGTCTGGTTTTTTTTTTCAGTTCTTTACATGTTCCAGTTATTATTTCTTTGTCTGAGGAACAACTGGATGTGATTTTTTCCCACTCTGTGGGTTGTTGTTTATTCTGTTGGTCCTTTCTTTTGCTGCGCAAAAGCTTTTTAATAAGACAAGATCCCTCTTGTCATTTCTTTGTAGTATTTCCTGAATAATTCCCCTTTTAGTAGTACTAAATTCCTCAGTGGTAGAGCATTGTGATGGTTTGTCTTTGCCCGATGCTTTATCCTCCCTTTTATTGAACTGGAGTCTTTGGCAATGATTATAACATTGAAATCCAGAGGTCTCCTGTTGCTCCCAGGGTGGTGTTTTGTTCTTTAATTAGACTATAAGCTTCTTGTGGCTTCTTGTGCACTAGACCAATGCAATACGTTTTGAAATCATTTGCCTTTGCAAGTGATAACTGCAATTAGAGGAAATGGGCAAAAAAGCAGACACTTGAGCAAAAAGTATCATATCAATCAGAAAATGCAATTTTATCCTGGAATTATTCCCAAATTCAACAGGAAGGACTGAACCCTCATTCCTTCATCTGTGCTACTCTGGTATGTGGTAAGATGTGGTAAGGGATGTTTATTACATTTTGTTCCACTGTACTATAATTTTAAGGTGACATATGTCCCATTACTGTCCAGAGTACAATGCTTTGATGTCAGAATATTAACTTCTCTCTGCTTTTATTCCCTATCTCAAGGAACATGGTGATCACTCGATAAACAACTATAGAAATGAATGTACAATCAATTATTCTCATCCTGGTTCTACCATCTTCCAACACTGTCATTTGGAGATAGTCAGATCTTTCTATTTAATTTTCTCATTTGTATAATGAAAATAATACCGTTGACTTCATAGCACTATTGGGAGGACTAAACACAACAAGGGGAACATATTAGGGCTATTTTTATTTGAAAAAAGTGTCACTGTATTACTGCTCAGTGAATATATGTAAATGATTCCCAACCTACCAGTACTACTGAAGCAAAATATACTCTTTATGTGTAAAAGCTTCCATTTGTGAAAAGTCACCCAGATTTGGACATTACTTGCTTTTTTCTTTATTTCAATTTCCATCCCAACTACGTTATCACTTATTACATTGTAATTTACATTTTCATAAGATCTTTCCCCCTTTGCTAACGCATATACAGAAATTCTAGTTTTTGTCTTTATTATTAGATTATAGCATCCACATTGTCTGTTTTGTATTTGTGTCCTCAAAATCAAAAATAACCTGTGAGGAAATGTCTAGGTAAGAGTCCAAAATACATTAGTTGCTTGATATAATTTTTAATACAAAATTAAAATGAATTAAGGATAAAAACCTTCCAATTCCTCTCACGTCGTGTGTCAAAAACTATAGAATAAATTTTGGCATCATAAGCTGCATTTAAAGCACTATGAAAATAACTGATATGTGTTATAACATGAAAACTGACCAAACAAAGTTCGTGGGTTCTATTTCCCCAGTCTTTGTCCTAGCACTGAACTTTGCCAGGTAGGAAGCATGCTGTAGTTATTCACTTCTGTCTTGTGGAAGGACGACCGTGGGATTTCAAAATTAATTTTGACAGGTATGACAAATGGGGGTTGCCATTTCACACCTAGAGCGTGAATATTTCAATGCAAAAAGTCAGCGGCTGTTAATTAAAAACGGGTATTGTTAATTGGGCCCAGTGTTGTGGTTTTGTCAGTAGCTTCAGACCCTTTCAGACCTATTACAGTGGATCCTTATGGTACGAGAAGATAAATATCTTTTCCTCTATATAAGTGGCAGCAATTGGGATTCAGATATTTCCCCTTCCTTGTATTAGTTCTATGGGTGCATATAGAACACAGCACAATCAAATTGCATCCCATCAGCCCTACCTTCATCTCAGGACAAACCATCCACTTCACACAAAAAACTTGACAGATGTTTACTCACGTCAAAGTCTCGCGTGATGTAAAGACCAGTGGAAAGCAAGTGAACTGATGAAGCTGGATTTTGGAAGATGTTTTTCTACGTCCCTCAAAATTTGCTTAAAATATAACAGTATTTCAGGTAAAAAAAAAAAATCTACCTTTATGTTATTACAATCTTTAAATGCTCGTTCCTCCAAATTTTTTACTATTCTTTATGATTTAGGTCTTAAATGGTCCCCAAAGCCTGTCATGTTTGGAAGATGGGAGGGCCATTTGCAAGCCGTAGGTCACTGTGGGCGTGCCTCGAGGGGTATCTCTCACTTCCTGCTCCTCCTCTGATCTCTCCACTTCCGGGCTTCCTGGAGGTGAGCAGCGATTCTCCCACCTTGCTCCTCTGTCACACAGTCAGTCAGCAGATACAGGTAAGTGTGAACACACATAAACCTCCCCTCCTTTAAATTGTTGGTGCTGTGTATTGAGTCCCAGCAATGAGAAAGTGATTAAGACAGACACGATCAGCTTCTATAACTAACACAGTATAATATTTTAATGTATAAGTAGTAACTCTGTGGTCTAAGAAAGAAGCATCATTAGAAGGAATTTTATAGTAGAAGAGAATATGAACTAGGCCAAGATTAATGTGATTCTTCCACTTATACTGATTTACACCCCAAGAAAAAAGAAAAACTTGAATTACACATTTGGATTTTAAATTCTACTTTGAATTATTCCCTGATCCCAGTGGGCTAAGACACTTGTGTTGAATTCTCCAGTGATGTTCTTAGTTGTTCCAATATTGCCATGCATCAGTGAGTACGAGGGAGCAGATGAGGGCGTGTGTGGGGGGAGCTCTGGGAGGGCTGGGGAAGGCTGGAAGGCTGAGGCTCAGAGGAGCTGGTCATGCAGACCACTAGTCCCTTTCATTTTCGTATTGTGAATATACTCTGATTCAATTTTGGTGGACCCAATGGCCAACGGACTTCAAAAGAAGCACTCCAAGGCCACAGGAGTGTACACACTTGAGGACAAAACATCCTTGCACATCACTGATTTGGTGTCCATTACGCTAAGCAAACATCACCAGCATAGTGAAGCAACCAAGTTCCATACTGCTAAGAGTCACAGAAGTCTTGGTTTGGCTTTCAGTCTAAGTCAGGGAAATCCGTCTTTTAATTTTTTTTATCCCAGTAAATCTATTTCCTATTAGCATATGTCTGTAATACATACTAGTTACTTTGGTTTTGGAGAATTGGTACATGAATAAGGAGTATCTTGATTATTTTCAATCCCTTTACCGCTTTCTACTCTCTCCTGTCTCCTCCCACCAGCCCCTCCCTCATCTCCAGGAAGTCTCCTATTTTCTAAATCCTTGCTAATTCTCTCCCGTGAACCCTTGTACTTTCCTTCACAATTTTTTCCCAGCTTTCCTTTACACACACACAATCGTGCATAGACCCTGTGACGTGTGTGCTGAGGGCTGTACTGAACACACCACTGTCTCTCACCCAGCCGTCTGCATACCCAGTCTTGGTACCTTGCGCAGCCCAGGTGTTCGTACGTTTCTTCTGGAATGTGTGGACACATGAAAGACAAAACACGGTGATGGGGATGCTGGGATTTTTCTGTTGGCCTGAGAAATTTAAAAAGTTGCAGGTTACTTGTCAGTGGCCTTGCTACTTCAATCAGGATGAAAAGTGCACAAAAAGGATGATCACTGGACAACAATGCTATCTTGAGAAATATGGGCTGCATTTCAATCAAAGTAGGACTTAAAATTCTTAAAATTTATTTTCATGTCTATTCCAAACCAAATGAAAGAAAGCAATGTCACATGGGAAAGTGAGTAAAACTCTCATAATACGTATTAAGGTCTGTTTTTCTGACATTCTGTGGGAATGAGGAGAATCTGGATTTAAACACGCTCTCTGTATCTCGTTGTCTCTGTTTCTCTGACTTACACTCACCAGGATCACATGCCAAAAGCACCGTTATTCTTTTTCTTTTAAATTTTGCACGTTGGTAGCTAATAAATAAGCATCAACTACAAACAAGCTCCTCCAAATAGGGCTTAGGTACATGACAATCTCAAGAAGCCACAAAAATAATACTGCCAATGTCTGACTCAAAATTCCCCCTTCTCAGGGTGTGCAAACTCAAGAATGCCCACTTAGCCTTTGGTCTTCTGCATGGTTAATAATGGTGCTAGTTAGTGCCAGTACAAGAAAACTCCTAATTCATTTTATATTTGCGAATGACAGCTATAAAATAGTAATCACTGTGGCTCTACATCAGACAGGTTTGTTTGTAGTCAGTCTTTCTATCTACAAGGGAAATATTCCGCATCCTATTCCCAAAGCCCTGAGCCAAAATAGACTCCAAAATAGACTTACTCGTAACGGAGACTTGGTGACCAAAATAGGCAGATAAATGTTGAGCTCAAAAGGTAGGATTTCATAAAGCTTTTGTCTATAATCCTCAAAGTAGGGTAGTTGGTTCTGCTGCAGAGTTAATTAGCATACATGTGGAAGCAGTTTATGGAGGCAGTTTAATCCCAAACAAATGTGAAAATAAGCTCACATTGTTTTGTAGAATGATTTACATTCATTATCATCTACTTAAAAAACACATGTTTTTAAAAAGTCATTATTCCTTCCAGAAAATTGGTGGATAAAGCATTTCCATATTTGTACTTTTGAAAGTTATGTATTTCCAGACAAGGTCATATTTCTTCAAATTAAAAAAAAAGCATAAGCTTTCTCTAAAACTGTGGTTTCCAAACTTTGTCCAGATACAAAGACATTACCAAATGACAGAGCATTCATGAAATGAGTGGCCAGAGTGAACTGACTGCGCAGCATTAGAAATGCAGACTTGCTCTGCAAGTCTCTATGAAAGATATTTTGGAGCTTCATTAAATGAGATTTCCATAAAAAGCTCAAGATAGAAATTACCTAAATACTTATACCATTTAATATAAAATGTAAGTCTGATATATTAATATGGCTTGTAAAGCTGTCTCAGCATTTGTGATTATAGTTTTCCCTGGAAATACTTTGACCAGAGATGTTGCTGTACTTTTCATTTGTAACAATGGATAGAATTATAAGGAAGTTTGACTACTTGGGGGAATCTAACATCAAAATGAATATAACATAAACTGTGTTGACTGTCTCCTAAATCTCGGAAATATTCTAAAGGAAATGCTTATAAAATACAAGCCAGTCCCTGCACTTCCCCATTTTTCATCTTGTCGAGCTGTTACAGTAACTACCAAGCTCAAACTCAAATGGCCTACAGAAATGAGGAGTAAGGCAATATTTAGGGAGGGATATTCCACTTGTAAAGCACTTGATTAACTTACAGATGCTTCAAGGAGAAGGCTTTCTTTAATCAACAAATATTTAGCAACCTTACTAGGTGTTCCAGACACAAGACTAAAAGTCTTCAATGTAATGGTGAGAAATTAAGCTATTGTTCCTATTCTTCAGAGTTACTGAGGAAGTAGTTATGCAACAGGGAAACTATTAACAGGGGAATGAACTTTACCCTAAGCCAATTATAGAGTTAGAGTTTATTAGAGAGGCAGCTAACTATGGGAGGCCACAAACAAAGAATCCATCAAGAATGACACATGAAGGTAACTAAATTGGAATGGAATGGAATGAATAATGGTAACCAAGGAAAGAAAAGAGTGTGTATTCTAAAGGAGTGTTTCCTGGAAATGGAGAGATACTCACTGTAGCTGGGATTTCAGTGCAGAATTTGAACGCGGGAAGCCTTTAATGCATGGAGCTGGGATGATAAGTAGGGATCAATCCTGGTGGTATATTGGGAACTTTAAACTTTATCTTTTGGTTTAACAACCACTTTCCTACCCTGGTGATACTCTGCTGTGATGTTTGTATTAAATATTTCCTGTTGCTTGTTGAACAGTGCCTTTAGCCGTATAAGTGCAAAAATTACATACCATTCAATTTGAACTTTGGGAATGATGGATCCATTTTAAATGTCATCTAAAGGCAATGGTTATGGCAAACTCAAAGCAAGGCATCCCTCCTCTCTTTCTGTTCTCTTTTCCAACAAGATAGACACTGTAATGGTACTGGTGTACGTTGTTAGTACTTAGAGACACAATACCTTCTCAAACTTTGCCATGTTACCATATAAAAATACTCCAAATCAATGTTTTATTAATTCCATTCAGATTCTTAGCAAGATGCTAAGGCCTGGCTGTACTTTGTTTGAAAATGCATAGGAGAAGGGGCCATACACTTTAAATATGCATGACTTCTATGTAAGAGTGGCAAATTATGCAGTATCTATACAATTTATTTCAGTCTGTAAACTGGAGTTACTGTATTCAGGGTCTGGTATCATGTTCAGACTTAGATTTTAAGTATGTTTTAATTCCATAAATGCTTCCTAGATTGGCCCTTCCTCACCCTACCATGAGACTACTGAAGGTGTCATGTAACATTATACTTATAGAAGCAAAAACCTGCAAAATGTATGTACATATAAAGTTATATACTAGTCATCCTTTTGTAGAGAGCTATGTTGCACACTCTAATATTATAAGTGATCACTTTGAGATTTTAAGGATGCACTGGTCCCATGAATGTCTTTTATGTGAGGTCAGTACTAAAGGGGGGTATGGGTTTTTATTCAAACCTCCAGGGCATTCTTACAGGTACAGGAAAACAGCTGAGTTTTGTGGTGACAGATTCCTACCAACAGATCAATCTCTAAAGTTTTGCTTTCTGAGCTCCCCTTCTTACACGATAGAATAAAAAGCTCTCTAAGAAGGCTCATTGGAGTTATCCTGGGTTGTTAATTTCTCCACTTCTTTCAAGGGTGGAACTGAGCATTTTCAAAATTATGCAGATGCCAGAAATATCCATATTTACGTGACCCGAACTAATAGGTTTATATTTTGGAATGAACAGTGCCTCAACTCTCTGATTACTCAGCCAAGAATTTTGGAGGCCTATTATAAATGATGCATTTATTTCTTCCTTATTTCTTTTCTTTCTGATGTTCATAAATCCTCTTTCTTAAATATCACAGCCTCAGGTGAAATTTAGAAGTGTAACCCTGAGAATTAACTGTATCCAGGCTTTCAAAGCACTTTAAATCAACAACAAATCTGAGGCTGTTTTCTCATTTCTTACCTTCCTAAGAAGGAAGGCAACACCTGCTTGAAATCCAACAATAATTTATGTAATGAATTTTCATTTAATTTAGACTACAGCATTAGTTGATTTCCCTGTTACCCCAAATGCGAAAATGCCTTGGAGTTTCCAGAGTTATTTTCATTGGTAAAAATTGGTGAGGGAAGTGTTTTTGCCACAAGCCTAGGTAAAGTACCTTTTATACTTTCCTCATTTTTATCACTGTGACTCAGAAAATATACTTGAGATCAGCACTTCTGACATACGTAAACTCTAAGAAAATATAACTTTATGTACATAATTTTCTTCTTGATCTCTATACTGCTAGAAATGTGCTTGTTTTTGAAAAGAGGAACTTTATCCTGTCATTCCACAGCTAAAAATTCTTTTGTAGATAATCTGAATTAGTGTTCAGGGGAAAAAGCAGTTCTTATTGCTATATAGAAAAAGTTCCTAATCTATTCTAATAATGAGTGCATAGAAATATTAATAACTACTAATGTTTATACACCGACACTGCTCTAAATACTGGAAATAACTAAGAATAAAATGATCTTCTGCTCTAGATTCAAGAAGGAAAAAAGTTATTTTTTTCTTATAGTAACAACCATCAGAACTAATTTTATGCCCAGCCTAACCTATCAAACAATTTTGCGGCATTAACTACATCTCTAAAAACCAGTGAATCAGTTTCCATACGGATCATCCCGGAGGAAGCTTAGGAGAAAAAGCCAAGCATCAAAAGCTACACTGCAGTCAGTACTATGATTACTGATCATCCCAAACATCCCAGCTTCTGAAAGTTTGCCAATCTCTGAGACCCTTACTTTGTCACATTTCTAATACTTTGTTTCTTTATAAGAGCTATTCTCTTTTAATGTTAACAAGCAAGGACTTCAGCTTTCTGGTGCGCCAGTGGAATTACTGCCTCTTTGTCAGTATAGTTCATTTAGGTAATGCTTGAGGTGGTACTTAGAAGTAGCACCACCGCTCTGTGCATTACAGGTAATGATATAGAGATACACAGTGATGTGTCCAGCATCGCTCAACAAGTAAACAGTAAAGGACCGGGGCCCTGTGTTTGTGCTCTTAGCAACTATCACATATAAGTTTTAAAATTTCTCTTTAAGTACCAATTCTTCACCCTCACTTTTCAAAACCTTAACTCTGCCGTAACAAACTACACATGCACAGCTCCTAGAGTTCTCCACGTCTACCCTTTCCTGTGATTCCTGTTTACATCATTACCTGAGCAGAAAGACAGAAATTCCCTTCCCACCTCAAATATGCACAGAGTAATACCCATCCTTTGTTAACTCTTCCATTTAACCTAGGAGAACCCAACACTGCAATCAATGAGCACTTATAAAATCAACTCCGATGGCCTAAGTAATGTACTCCAAAGTCATGCCGTCAACAACTAACAAAAACTGCATTTAGATGCGTTAACCCTGATTCACAGTCCTGTTGCTTCTTGCAGTGAATATGTTGTCATAGTAATCATTTTGTTCCTCCTTTCAAAATACTTTCTAACTTTCCAGACATGGCTTATTTGCTGGCTTCAAAACAGGACATGCTAAAAGATCTGACTAACGCAAAGTCAAATGAAAGCCTTCCTGTTTGGAGTTGGCTCATGATAGCACTCCTTGTCTTATTTGTCTACTTCCTCCTGAAAAGAAGTAGCCGTGTATGATTCACAGCCATACTGCAGAGATGGGAAGGGTACGCAGTGCAGAGAGTACTTGTAACCCAAGCAGCATGCTGCAAGATCTGCTGCTGCTCAATCACGGGCATTATCCACAATCTTTACCAGCATTAGTTATTTCATTAGTGATCCCTAAATGATCCACACCTATGAGTTTCTACTAATTGGCTACTTTAAGTTAAATATTATAGATGTAGTTTAGTCTCGCTCGCTTTTCCTGTCAGAACTTTAGAACTCAAAATCTACAAAGTGTTACTCATAGCATGCTTGTTCCATGGAGTAGTTTTGAGGAGTAAATGTGGTAATTCGCACAAAGTACTGCAGGAGTAAATATATCACCTCATCTAAATGTTCCACCACCAGCACCATGTTAATACGTCTGGGGAACAGCCTTGACACCCACCGCTCTCCTGGAGAACGTGCCCAGCAGTCCATTTCCCCTAGATGTGGCTCGGGTGCAGCAGTCACCCTTTGTCCCTTCACCCATCATTCTCACATTCGGACTCGTCACCACTTCCCGAGGTTTCAACATCCTGACAAACGGAAGGGCTGATTTTCCTTCTAAAGGTACCGTGTTCTCCACCTGCTCACCCTGCTCCACAGTGCCCCGGGTGATCTGCGAGCTCCGCATCGCTTGTCTCCAGAGCCGAAAGCAATACACTAGGAATTCTCACAGGTACCGGAAATAATAGTCCTCCCCTCTTGATCTATCTTGTTAGTTCTCTTGAAATATCTCCTATTTCCTGCCCTGTTGTATCATCACCTTAAAGAAGTCGTTTTTGCTCCTGGAGTACAAATCACTTAGGAGGGGGAGAACGGAGGGGAGGGGAGAGGACGAAAGCCGTGAAGATGTGTTGCGGCCACACACCACTCCCTACAAGGCACGGAATCGTGACGCACTGCAAACATGCACTAAGGAAAATTAAACATAAATTTTACGAAAGGAAAATGGAAAAGAAAGAAAGAAACAACCACAGAAAGACATCCATTTTTTTTTTCCATACTCCATCAGAACCAATGCTAAATAGTACCTCAAATGCTACAGGTGCTCAATACGTTTCTCTGCCCTAGGAATTTACATTTGCATATTGTAAATTGAAAACCAGCAAGCCCCTCAGAATTCCTGCTAGCATTATGTTCATTTAAGATACACTGGACTGTGTGTGTAAACGCACAACTGCAGTATTCAAAAGCGATGAAGATAAGCATGTAAGAGTATAAATCTCAAGTGAAAATGTGGTTTACGGCTAGATTTTCATTACAATGTACAAAATTGTACCCAATCTTTAACACACCCAGATATATCCAGATCACAGGTACCTTAAAAAAAACTAATAAAAACATGATTTATGTGTAAATTTCAACTTTTTGATAGCCAAAGTCAAATCCATGAGTACCTACAGTTCATCTATAATATGCTGCTCACAGAGAGCTCTCAGTAAATGTTTTTAACTAAGTTAATTAAAAGTCTTTGAAAAACTGAATTACCTTTTATTTTAAATTTTGGGTTTCCTATTAGCTTTCCCTAGGTTTGTAATTTGTTTCTTTGGGGGGGGTGTTTGTTTATTTTTTGTTTGTTTTGTTTTGTTCTGTTGTGGTGCTGGTGGGCTGGCGGTATTGAGGACTGAACCCAGGGTCTTCCTGAGTTCCTTATTTAAATGGTACAGTACTTGTGTATGACCCATGTAATCCTTTTAGGATTAGGATAAGTAATATCCTCTTGAATATTACTTATAATATCCAATACAATTCAAATGATGTGTAAACAGTTGCTTCTGTACATGTTCAGTACAAATGTAATTTATTTTCCAAGTGTTTTCCATCTGTGTTTGTTTAACTCCATGGATGCAGAACTGATAGATAAGGAGGGCATAGGTTGCATGCGGGCAGGTAGTTAGACAGGAAATTATTGCTTTTTTTTCCCAAAATTCAAACACTGACATTCTGGCCCCAAATTTGAATTTGGATTAACTGAACGCAGTTCTCCACTGAGCGTTGGACTTGTCCTAAATTCCTAGGTATGTAATCCAACAAAAAGAGTCCACTAGACTTCACCCTCTCCTGGCCACAGAAGGCCATCAGCCACCTGTATATTCCGCTTTTCATGGTACACTCTGCCCCTGGCTGTAAAGTATTGATGAAAATAGACCATGACTCCAGCAAATCTGCCCCATAGAGATTTGTGTTTATTGTGGACACAGAAACATTCCCGGGCAGGCAGATGATGCAGTCACAGAGCACGAAGTATTGACGATGTCTGTCTGAGGCATAAGCGTAGGACCTACCCAACCCTGAATCTGCTTTCCCAGCCAGGAAGTTCTTCCCTTTGCTCCATATAAGTTCATTCAAGGAGCATTTCCACTCTTCTGCATTTTCCACAGAGTGTTACCCACCAAGTGATATTATATGCATTTAGCAGATTATACTGAATGCTGAAGAGGAGTAGGCTTGAGGCTGCACCTACCCAGTGATGCTGAGGAAAACAAGCAAAACTTCATGCCATGTTGTAGTTTTTAACTGTCCTCCCCCTTCATCCTCTTCTCTACTCCCCCACTCGTTCAGCTCTTATCTTCTTATTTAGTTATGTCCAGAGCTACCCACTTTTTGTTTTCTTGTCCTTAACTCTCACATCACCTTTAAGTTTGACTGATAACCCAAGACACACTACCATTCTAAACATTTATCGAAAGATTACCCCAAACCAAGAATTATTGAACCAAGATAAGCCAGAATAATGTCTCTTCCCAAGAAGAATTTTGGTGCCAACTGTCAAGATTGCTTTAAAGCTGCGCCAGGTGTAATCTCTTCTCAGCCACCCTCTGAACACATGTTATCTGGGACTCTGGAAGCTGCAGTTGAACTGAACCAAGCATGACCTTTGGGTGTAAAGCGGAGCGATATCATCATACTGGCGATGGGTTACTCTAATCTGCCTCTGCTCTCCCCAAGAGGAGAAATCTGCTCCTCTCACTGAGTTCCCATCTTGGCAGTTCGTGTTCTAGATATCTTATTTTCTCTTTATTAAAGGGTGTATCATCCTACTTATACCTTGAGACAAATCCGCAGTTCAAAGTTCTTCCAGTGTAGAAGAGAATCATTTGACTCAGATGAGACAAACAACTGACTGAGAAAACAAAAGCTGTTCCCTCCACTTGCTTTTCCTATCAAGAATAGGAAATTATGATTTTTAAAAAAATCAGTAAGCACTTGCTCTTATTGCATTTCATGCTATTTCTGAGTCTGTGAGCTCTCAGCAGCCTTCCTTGGTGTCAACCCATTATATACCTTTAAAAAAAACCCAGCCTCCATTAAACTTTAAGCTGTCAAGGATTACAACGAAAAGATGCAATTTTTTTCACTGCAGGAAAGGTCTGATTTAGTAACAAGCTATAAGCTAACAGAGCAGCAGAATCCACATATAATGTTTCATTGAAAGGGGAAAAAAACATGCTGCTTTTTTGTGTGCTTCAGTCTTTTTTTTTTCAAATTTTTTATTTTAAAAATATATCATCCACTTTTGAGCTTTCACATACAATAGAGATGAAGAATCGTGTTCCTCTTACTTTTGTGCGTAGAAAATCCCAGGGTTCAAGCACATACAGACACAAAGGGTATATATACATTCTGTCTTGGACACCACTGAGAAAAATTTGTTAGCCCGCATTGCCGTCTAGCTTACATGTTTAATATTGATTTAATTAGTCATTTAATTCCAAACACCCTTATTATCTACTTATTTGAAAGGCTATTTGCTTTCGTTACAATGCATACATTAAAACACGTGACTGAACAGGATGCCAAGCTTGTGGCCTGGTGCTTTCTTCATGCAGAAATGATATCCTCCTCCCCCACTCTAGCTTGAGCATCACAATGTCAAACATTCCACACACATTCCCTAAGGAATCTGCAAGGCTAATTAGGGTGAGCTTCACCATAAAGAATACAGTTGTTAAAACAGCTTCTGTACACAGGAGAGTAATGAGCATTCTTTATACACGCTGTGATTTGTTACTGCAATTTGCAGTCATATATCTCTTAGGAAATAACTCATATGTTGTTATTTATTTCATGTATGATTATTAATGATATATTAACAACTTTTGAAAGAAACTTATTTCACCTCGATAACTCATATACATAGCTCAGTATTCAAAGAGCCAGGAAGATCTCAATTTTTCCAGAAAAGTATGGCATTTACATTTTATCCAAGACAGTAAAGAAAATGCCTAAGAATTTATACATAATAGAATTTTTATTTAACTTGCCTTAAGAATGATTTTATTATCCTGGTTGAAAGAGAGTAGTTTTTAAAGCTGATCATTTGCAATTTTTTGAATCTTTTATAAGTTCAGATGACCTCCCCATAATCCAATAGCTAACGTTAAAACTGCCTGATGTTTAAAACATCAAATTTTGTGTTTCAGTTGATATCAGTGACTGCAGCTCAGAGAGCCACATATACGACGCTAATTTTTAAATTAACAGTACTGGAAGAAATACGTTGCTGCTAGTCAGACCCAATCCAAATATAGTGCTAGCTAAATACTTCAAAATGCTGTGTTGGTAATTCATCTTGCATTAACTATACAAGGGAGGTTAAGCTACTGACTTAAATATTATGTGTGAGACATCGCACCATTCGGCACTGATGCAAACGGAGCTCCTCACGGCTTCACCTTCCGCGCTGACAGATTTTTACCAATTAACTACTATCCAAATGTCTCCTGATTACGGGAGAGCTTTTGTTTCAGAACTTAGACATGCAGCATTAGAGTTAAAGTTTCATAAATCTCTGGGCCACTCAGAGGGTGGATTTCAGGGTCTGAAGACCTGTTTTGGCTTACCTGAAATCATAGGTGCTGTGTGCTTATGTCCCCTGAAGGGATTTTTTTTTCCAAAGATATAAATTGCATTAAAAATGTGGCTTATTTCCAGAGGGACAAAAGATTCCACCTTTTGAAATATTCAGGAACTGAAGAAAACATGGCATGGTGTTGGGTGTTCATTGTCAACCACTCAGACCATATCATAGATCCACATGATATTAAAGACAAATAAACAATTAATTCAGCTTTGATGATCAGAAAAAAATGATTGTTGACACAAAGTGATGCTCTCTGATGAGACAGCACCTTAGGTTGTTAATCATTTAAGTTTATGAAATGACTTCTGACAAGCAGTCACTTCATGAGAATTTTTGAGTTCTCTTATGAAATAGTTTTGCAATAAATATTGTTAGAACAGTTGGGAATGCTAGTACTAAATATTATCTTCTTTGAAATCCTATGGGTGACACAGTTTTGGTGTGTTTTTTCAAGTGTCTTTCATGTAAAAGTCACCTGAAAGCCCTCAGTTCTCACAGAAAGAATGTGATGTCATTTAATGTTAGAGTTGGGAGGAGAAAATGTTACATTAAACAAGCAAAGAAACAAACAAGCAAGTAACGTGGCAAGGTCTCCAGCAAAGTCTTCTCAGAGAGGCAGAAGGGACAGGACGGCTTGAAAGAAACCAACACATCTGCATATCTAAGGAGAATGATAGCAACATCAGATGAAACAAGTGAATATCAGCATTGAAAAAAGGCTGCAGGAGTTTGCAAGCAGATGTCAAAAACCATACAAGAAAATGTCAGGAAAAGTGTAACAAGCAGCTGAAACCGGGTGCAGAGATTGGGGTGCTAAATTTATGCATGAAGAGTGCACCACTCCAGCTTACAGGCCCGAGAGCTGCCTCTCAAGCAAGAAAGAGGAAAAGGAGCTTCATAAGTGATCTCTGCAGATAAAACTGGGGTCAAACACATACAGAGATAAACAGCAAATAAAGCTCTTCCTGGAACTTTTTTAAAGAATGCCTACATTATCAGATGATGAGAATGAATGTGTTTTTGTTAAATAGAAATCATCAAACATGCTAACCCTGGAAAGGAAATATTGAAAAATACCCAGAAGTAAGTGTTACAGCATTTACTTTTCAGAAACTTACTGCAGTACATTTTACAAGTAAGAACCAGAATTTCAGGTTGCAGAATGAGAGATATGTGTAACACGCACACACACACACACCCTGTAGAAGAAATAAATTTCCTGAACCCCAACCCGAGGAACTGTTGTTGAAGGTAGCTTTGACAGATCTCAATTCATTTCTCAAGTTCACTCCAGACACCTCTTTTCTCTGAATCAGTCTTAAACCCATTTGTATTTCCCTCACACAAACCAGATCTACAAGAATTTACTTTTGATAAGGTTAGAAATAGATTATTTTTGTTGTTTCATGACTTGTTACTTAAAAGATTGCTATAAATTAAAAACTGATAAAGTTTTATCAATGAAAATAGGATAGGGAGGCTAGGACACGTAATACCTCGGTTCATGAGCGCTTCTGTTCCTCAGCAATTCAGTTTGCAAACAGAAGCCTTTTGCAGAATTTTGCTCCTGTTCACAAATTGTGCATCAGGCGAGCAACAAGGCCTCATCCTTCTTCTCCCCATGAACATGAACACAGGTTTCTTTCCCGGAATCATGGAACAAGTAAAGTTCATGAAAAAGGTAGCACAATGTACATACTCTCTATGACCCTGTCTGTCACCTCTTTCATGAAATTGTCTCCCTGGAGCAGCATTTTCCTCATATCATTCTGCTAAAAATTCTCCAGTCTCCCATCGTGTTTGGAATACAGTGCAAATTGTTCTGTCTGTTCAAACAATGTCTCTGAACATGTCCCCTAACCCATTCACAATATCAATTCTGAAACATAATTCATGTAGCTGGCCTGTATCTGCACTAAATGGTGAAGAAATAAAATGTTTAGGATGGAGCCTTAATTCTCAAAGGGATTAAATAAACAACATAAACTTACTACTTTTGATATGAATTTTACTTGTGTTCCCTCCTCGTAAATGCTGCCCTACACATAAGTAAACTGAATCCATCCTTTAAACTGCATTATCACTACACCCATCGCCCTTTCCGAAAGGACACTTACACTACTGGGCTATTTCTCAGGATTCCTATGGAATCAGTTATCCGTACAATTATGTTGCCACTCCTGGCTCATTTTAAAACTCACATAGTAGAATCTACATGTTCTTCCTTCCGCAGTAACAGATTGTAATTTTATTAGAAGAGAAAATCTACCCGGTTAAAGTTTGTATTTCCCAACCTGCCCTGCAGAGGGTCGCTGCCAATGAGAAGTAAGCCTGTTACTAAGATGGGTTCAGGAGGTTCCTTAAGGGAACTCAGAGGCATATTGTGCCCTCTCTGTCCTCTCCTCACTTCCTCTTTGTTTTCAGGAATGCAGAGATGTACACTGGGAAGCCAGTAGCCATCCTGAATCACAATAACCCTAAGTGTGAAAACTACGTAATAACCAAAGAGGAGGAAACGAAAGACTTGCCACACCACCGCTTGATGAATACCTATGACTTCATTTACACAGAAGAGAAATAAAACACTCGTTAGTGTAACCCACTGAGATTACTTTGAGCTGGAAAGGCAAGTTTCATTTCCCTTCACATAGTGCAATTCCTAACAGAGTTAGTACTATTTGGCCTTGAATTCAGACATTATAAACACATTTGTTGTTCAGCAGACATTTGTTATATAGCAGATATTTTGTTCCATATCGATAGCACACAAATAAATGAGAAATGGTCCCTGCCTTCCAGGGACTCCCCAAAGCAGTGGGAAAAATAAACAAGAGAAAGCAATTAGTAGAATGCAACTGTGTAAGGAGGTACTCTTGGGTGGTGCATATTGGAAGAGCAGCTACGGAAACTCCTCAGAGGAAATGTCACTTGAAGCAAGTCCTGAAGGCATCCACAGTTATCCTATAAAGGGAGGGAGAGGACCATAGAGATACAGAGCTGAGCAGAGGGCAGAGGACAGAATATGAAATGCTTGTTTATTCTGGCATCTAGGAAAGCAGGGCTCTATCTCAGGGTGCGTAGAAGAAATTGAAAAATTTCAAGAGAAGGGTCAAGATAAGTGTCATGTTTAGGACACATCTATACAGGAATGATTTGTAGAAATTTTGGAATATAAGATCACTTAGGAGACTATTGAACAAACCGACCTACAAATGAAGAGCCCCAGGGACTGAGGGCATAGCTCAGGGACACAGCATTTGCCTGCTGCGTGCAGGCTCTTGGGCTAGACCCCTAGCACCATCAAACAGGACAAAAAAAGTTCAGGGCAAAGAAAAACATCGGAAAGTTCTGTTTTGTTCTGTGTGTGTGTTTGTTTCTTAAAGCAATGTAATTGACCGTATTTCATGAGAATTCAATGCCAGGGGTATTGAACTTAGAAAGAGTAGGTGGAGTCAGGTACAATTCATCCGTCTGGTTCTCAAAAGAAAGGAAGCATCATTAAGTAAGATGAGAAGACAGGTCATAAGAAAATGAAAATTTTCGATTTGAACAGGTTGCTCCTAGAGTGGTGTAAGAGCGCCAAGGAGCTAGCTTTTGTAGGTGGTTATATATAACCCCAGAGCTGAGGAGAGAGGTCTGGGCTGAATATTTCAGTGTCTTTGGCATTTATATGATGGTGCAGCCATGCTTACGGGAAGCCACCCAGAGGATGAAGAGTTATAAGAATAGACTTCAGTTAGAAGCACCACCTTTTAACAGACCAGTGAGGGACAAAAACATCACGAGGGAGACAGACTGTCCAGAGATAAAGGAAATGAGGAAAGAAAGGGGAATTGAATGCTGAGAAAGAAAAAGTTTCAAAATGTGGAGAGAGGTCAGTGTTAAATATTGCAGATCAGTAAAGTGTTGGAATGCTTAAAGTTTTCAAGAGAACTTTAAAAGAGTGTATTATTTCTGGCTAAAAATTCAGGTAGAGCCATTTCAGAGACTTGTAGAGCAGATTCCAAATTGGAGCAGATTGAGTCATCAATGTGACATAAATGTATTACAGTTCAATCATTCCCCTGTAAACCACATCTTGCATGCTCAAATAAGCTTTAGGTTTCCAGAGGCTAGTTCTTCATGTGTTTTTTATCCTATTTATGTCTCATTTAAGGTAGTACATATATGTATGTGTGTAGAGAGAGTACAACAGACATGTACAGATTATGTGCATTTACTTATGAATGTGGATAGTAGCAAGTGTGTATATTGAAACTTCATCTACATACATAAAAGTGCCCGCGAAAATACCGGTGATTAAGGCTGATAATGGTGAATATACGAGCGCAGATCACGGAGTCTCCAGTTCTGCTTTGACAGCGGGCAGCAGTGAGGCTTGATCGTGTTCTGCCCTTCCCTGGTATCTCCTAACTCTACCCTACCCGTTTTTCCCACAGTCCTTTGTGCAAACCGAGCACGCAGCTGACGCTTCCCTTTGCTTCCAAACATTTATTTTCCTCCTTTGTATCTGTGTTTTCCCTCCTCCTCGGCTCAGATCATGAGCATCCTGCCTCCAACAGCTGGCATTTATAGAGCTGTAAGTTTCCATAACTTCTGCAGGAGCCCTGCATGCACGAGCATGCCAAATCAAGCCCTCAAGCTATTCTGCAAATAATTTCTATAGTAAATTTCATTCGTAATGACCTGAAGTGGAGTTTGCATCCTTGAGGAAAAACTATATCTTCTCACGGAGCTCTCTCCTTGCCATGTGAAATGCAAATTTTACTCATGCAATTAGTATACATATGGAATTTATGGCACAAAAAGTGTAACTGATTAAAACAAACTGAATCACTTTAAGCGGCACTAAAGCACAAGCATACTTTGGTTTAGAAAACCTCTTATTTTTCTTACCATGACTTGGGGTTTAGGGTTCTTTCTAACCACAATATGGTGTGTTTGGGGCTTGGATTGTCTTTTTTGGCATTTCTCACTCAGAACACCTGCGTAAGATGGGCTCCTTGATTCCATAAACAGCATGTAGGGTAAGAATTTATTGTTGAATGAATCTTATTCACACCGTTTCAGTGAAAGGAGGAGTGCTGCTAATGGTTTTTTCAGTTTAGTAACTAGAGCATTATAGTTTCGTTTGATTTTTATTTTTCTCCATCTGCTTAAGTGGCGATATTCCTCTCAGGCTGCAAATTTCAAGGCGATTCCCTAATGCTGTGCTCAAAGGTTTTGCTACACTTCTTATTCTGCCCCTTCCCCATATTCTCCTGTGTAAAGTGGTTTCAAAAACTAACTGAAGTCATGAAACAGGAAGCAGTGCTGGAAGAACGAAAATGGCGAGTGCAGATGCAATTATTTTGCAAGGAAATTCAATCTAAGTCACCTCAGTTACTGTGGTTTTACACATTCTTGGATCAATAGTACGCCTCAAAGTTTGAAACTTCTGGATTCCTCCACGCTGGTGTCCCAAAGCGCTGCCGACTACTCTTGTTACTTCCTCTACTGATGTATTATTTACTCCCTGAATCATGGGCTTCAAGGCCTGCAATATTCGTAGTAAACCAGAAAACTGAAAGTATTAAACCAGCTCTTCGTGTCTCCTTATGAGAGTCTAAGGAATGATGAGATAGAAGAACGCTCCACCTTCCCCTCCACACAGCACCTCTGATTCCTCTTTGCGGCCAGAAGCAGCTGTCACACAAAGCCCGGGCTGTGCTGGTCAGATTTCCTGGCTTGCAACTTTCATTCCTAGACTCGAATCCTCCAAGAAAGATGGAGGTGGTGAGGGTAGGGTGAGGTAAGAAGTTTTTTGTCTGAAATTTGCCAATTTCCATGGTGTAAATACTCCCACCAACATAAACTTCAGTTGAACAAGAGTTCGTGAACTGGGTCTCTCATTTTCTGAAGCTGCATCCAGTGACATCCAATAACGGTGAGCTAGCTCTTTCATACCACTGCCGAAGGACCTTATGTAAAAACTATTCGTTCTTTTCACTTTCTAGCCTGCTCATTATTTACTGCCACCACTGAACTGTAGGCTCTTACAGCTTTGGCCAGTCTAAGCAGAGTTGCAGGCTGGGAGGGCCCACCCTCCGGGCCACTTGGTCCACCTTTGGTTCACTCCCCTCATCTCTTTGCTGCTCCTCCGAGCCATGGCGAGGCTGGGATTGCCAGTGATCTAACAATACTACAAAACGCCCTCACCTCTGCTCAAATTGCCAGCACAACTTTGCCTTCACAAGTGTGTCTAATTGGTCAAGTTACACAGCAGTCCCTGAGGACTCCACCCTTCCTGGGTTTCCTGCAGTGGTGAGAGTGGTGGTCTGGAAAGAATGACCTAACTGAATAGTGACTTGGTGGTATTATCAGATATGAGAGAACCATTCAGCTTATCTGCCTCCCCTGTCACTGCTCAAGTGTGTGACCTTTCAGTCTAAATCTCTTCAAAACAACCTGGGAAAACTGGAGAGGGCAGGGAAGATTATCTTGCTGAGTTTATCTTACACATCATTTCTGTGTTTTCTAAGATTGTTCATCCAGGAGGCCTCTAAATTAGTCTTGGCCGGAACCGAGTCATGTGTCCCGGACGGTTCAGACTTCCCGCTTCTCTCCCATGCCTCTGCTTCCTCACTTCATGTCAGCTCTGGGCCTTCCTCTCATCTGGACGTCCTTTCTTTACTCTGTCACATTTACTTCAAAAATCGGCTTTTTCAAATAGACTGCTTTAATTTTTATCCCACTGTATCTCCCCTTCATTCCAATTTCCTTAATTCCATATATAATGCATCCTTACCAGCCAGATGATCTGGAGCTGGTTATCTGAACACTGTGCTTCAGTTCTATCATGTGCAAAATGAGGACAACAGCGACATGCACACCATAGAGCTACTGTGGTAATTACCTAAGTTAATATGAGGAATTCAAGAAAAAAATAGCAATTGACTTTGTAGTAACTTTGCAAGAGACATCAACTTTCATTACTAGTAGTAGTATCTAGTATTTTATCTCTCCTCCAACACTTATCACTTTAAAAGGAAAGAGACCATGTCTGTTTGTATCCTGAGCCTCTTTTTTCTTACCTGGCATGTAGCAAAGTTTTAATACATAATAAATTTTTGCCTAGTCATTGTATATATATATATATATATATATATATATATATATATAACCGTAATGAACAAATGGAGTGTTCAATGGTTTTAATGCTGGATGAACTACATTCATTTTGTTCTCATAGTATTTTATACCCTGCAGTATCACTGGCAGCATCCAGAATAAGATCTGTAAGGGCAAGACCTACAATAGAGTCATGAATTAAAATGTCAAAGCGCTTTTCAGCACACTGAACAATAATGGCAACAAAACTAATACTGGTAGGAAACTGCTGGAACAAGAACCATGCACAGAGGCTGGCCTGCCTGTTGCAGCTGGGGAAGTGAAGCATGACTGCTGTTTAGACACAGAAAGCCACTCTCTTAAGCCAAGGGTATGCTGAAGTCACTGCAAATAAGTCAAAATGAGTCAGATAGATAAAGTGGAAAATCTGAAACTCAAAGTCCTCCATATTGAGCTGATGTTTCAATAAGCATTATGTGATATCTAGCCCACCTTGATGGCTACAATTAAGGCACTCACAATCATCAGTAGCATTAAAGCTGAATTACAGACTTAATCCTACCTGAGATGACAATCTTTATCTAGGCTTTCAAAGGGCTTCAAATTCCTTACTAGGAATTAATCCATGCTGTATTCCTATTGATAAATAGTACCATTTAAATAGAAAAGGAAAAAGTACAGAAGACAAACAAAAGCAAAATGAGTCAAGACCTGCAAAAAAAAAAAATGCTTGAATAATTGGAGCTCAATATCTTTTGTAAAATGAGAAACAAAAGGAGAAGATTTGACATCGATATCAATTGTGTACTATGTACTGTATTCCTTCTCGGAAAATATTTTTTTATTACAAATATTTACGAAGATATTACTGTGCTGAGTGGGAGGCTAAAAACTTGCAAGTCATGGATGGGTTGAGCCACGTGTGTAGGTATTATTTAAAGTTCATGAATCTATCAAGTTTAAAGTATATTTTATATTTTGACTCAGTGTTAAATTAAACTTTCCTGTGGGTCAAAGTGCTATTATTACCAGTACAGCCATGGAACCCCTCCTATAGGCTAGACACTGCCTTTAGTTTTCCCCGAAACTCTATAAAGTAGATATCAATAGTATTTTTTTTCTTGCAGTTGAAGACTGAGGCTTAGAAAGCTCAAAATTTTGCACAGAGTTGGGCTTTGAATGTCCATGAATTCTCCCACCAGAACAAACAGGCTTTACCGTTGCAGTTCACTGTCTCTCAGCAATACTGCCTGCTAAATCAGACTGATTATTATACACTGTATGCTCTACATTACATTATTGATATTCACAAGATGGCTGTGAATAGATACAGATGAGAAATTCAGAGAGAAAAAGCCACTCCTCTAGTAGCATAAACTAGTAAGTGGAGATTTAACCCAGGTGGGTTTGTGGTTCTGAAATTTATAACATCACACCACGCTCCCACCAACTGAGATCACATCTCCTTTTGTATGAAGAAGGCAGGTTACTACACAAACACTGAATCTTTCATTACCAGGGGCCTTGCACACATTTTATTCAACATCAAGCATAAAGAAGCTGGATCTTTCTGGAAGGTTATTTAAACAGAATAGAGGTCCCAGTAGAACTTACATGAAAATACTCAAACTGAAGTACTGAGTATTTTCTCTGTCAGTGGAGTCTCCTTCCCCTTTACACATAATTCATGATACAAAAGTTGAACCATTCAACCCCCAAAAAACAACCAAGAACTAGCATGGGTGCAGACCTCAGTAGGCAACTCATGGCTGAGAGGCTTACATGAACTCTCTCCATCATACCTCGAAGAAAACATTTTTAGATGGTTTTAAAAGTTTAAGATTATGCAATACAAAAATCTACTAATTAAAAAATAAAAACTTAAAAAAGTAAATTTTAAAAAAAGTTCAAGGAAGATGTATACGTGATTAAAGTAGAAAATAAATATATCACACAAAAACATTAAAAGCCACTCAACGTTAAAAATAGAAGCAGAAGTTGGAGACAAACTCATTTTTAACAGAAAAAGTTAAAAGACATAGAACAGAGGAGAGAAAATAAGAAAAACACATCTAAACCATAGTAATGAGAATAAATAAATAAATGTAACTGTTTAGAAAAGATAAAAATTTAAATTCTATTTATTTGATAATTATATATCTATACCCATGTCTACTTTATTTTTCTGAAAAAAAAAGAATGTTTCTGAGTTAGATGTTTGAAATACTGAAATAAGAAATGATTGAATTTTTATATTAGATGTTAACTTCTGTCTTAAGAAAAAAAATGATATGGATCAAACAATACCAAGGCATGTCCTGGAGCAGTTACGAGATTTAAGAATAGAAAAATGAATTCTATAGCTGGCTTTTAGATATCTTCCTCTCCTACCATCCCACCCCAGCCCTATATGCCCTGGCCTTGGGGCAGAGTTACGAGAGCCTACAGTAAGAATCTGGACCCCTCCTGAACATCGGATATGAAGCAAATGTGTCCGGTGTGCTAGCTGACTTTTCATAATATGAAACTTGCAAATATCTCTCCTTTTTCTAAAAAATTTCAATTTCAAAAAAAGAAACCTGTTTCTAGACAAAAAACACACATAACATCTGAGCCAAACAATAATGGATTGCTAAGAAAAAAAGCAAGTAGTCATATTTTTATTCTCGAACATACTGTCTTTTAATAGTTAAGGAAGCAAACATTACACAGACATCAAGCTATATAATTCCCACATACAGGCACTTTGAAAAACTATGCAATAAAATCCAAGCTGACAGATATGAATCAAAATAAAGATGAGGAGTGGAAAATTGGAGACAAAATATAAAAATGGTAATCAATTGTTCAATTTGCATGAAATAACTAATATTAAAAAGTGGGTCTTATATTGATTTTCAGTTATATCACTACATAACCAGCAAAATTAGTTGAAGTACTAAAAGAAAGAAAAATCTGTTGAATTAGATTTAAAATCGTATCCCAGTTAAGAGGTCAATAGTTATTAATTCTGTCAAATCAGTTCTAGAGATACAACTTGCACATAACCAGAAAAACCAAACAAAATATTAACTACATATTGATATGACTAACAGAAGTGTCCAAGTTTACCTAACAACTAATTGACATAATGCTATATATTGTGTTGTACAGATTTAATAAATTTTCTAAAGCTACTGAATCATTGCAAGAATTAAAACTTCCAAGAAAAACTTCAAAGTCAGTAATGCATTCCAAATAATCTCAAGAAATATACACACACTCACAAAGAACAAGGCACAATAAAACACGAGAGTGGCTTTACGAAAGAGATGAATACAGATATTTTCAAAAGACAAAAAATACGCAAAATTGCTAACAGTAACAACTGAAATCAAGGAGGGAAAGAGCAAGGAGGAGTTAAGGTTGACCTTTTAATACTGTACAATGTAGAAAAAGATACAACACTGTAAAGATAATATAGCTCAAAATTTATATGCTAGTACAAATAACAAAATGAGTAACATTTAAAAAATTAAATAGTAAATAAATGAATGAATCAGAGCCTGTTTCTTTTCCTACTCTTAATAAATGTGAAGCTTTGGTACCGCTTGCCAAAAAACATGATATGGATGTTCAAAAATTACACAATGTAAAAGGAACGCAGAACATAACAATATTATTTTTTACACTGCTTTCAGCTGACTTGTTCACACAGTCCAAATAAACGTACATAAATAGGCCTTTAAAATGTCAAAGTCTCTATTTACTACATTACAGAGATTTGGTTATTAACAAATATCCAGCAAGTGTTTGAAAATCACTTTTTAGATTTAGAGAAATTATCGGCTTATGATGAGCTATAATTAGGATAATGCGAAAGGAAAAGTCATACTACAAAGGACTCAGAAGTTCTATGTTCACCAACTCCTGCATTTAAATGTAAAGCAAATCAGAAATGTAGGACAGTAAAAAGCTACCATGAGTTGTAAAATTTGACTAAGACTGTGATCAAAAGAAAGTATAGTCTTTTAATAATTACCTAGACAACAAAAGATGAAAAATGAGTTAAGTACTTATATAGGAAAACAAGTTCCAATAGCACAAAACTGAGGAAAAATACAAGGGAATTGTTGCTATAAAAAATTAGCAAATTGTAAAAAGAAATGGAGTCAACACATAAACTGACTAAATGTGTGTACATCATACAATTAAACAGATTCTATGTACTTTTCCATATACTGACATACAACATATACACATATAGTGTAACTAATATTTGAAAGTACTATGGGGAAACATAAAACCAAAATAATTGAATATGTTGATGTCTATGATAATGTCAAAACACTATATATTATACACAGGCCACATGCTTATGAAGCTAAATTCATGTATGAATGACATAGAAATATGTATACATATGTACATGTATAAAGTGATCTGGGAAAAGTAAAATCAGGAAGAAGCGCATATAACAAAGAAAAAGAAAAAATGGAATATATTTGCAAGTACGGATGCAGCAAAACGGAAAAAGATTTACACTCTGGAGATGAATTTGAAAGTCTAAGTAAAATGAAGGTTTCCTTATGATAACAGAAATGACAAAGTCAGTCCTGGAAACCAGTTGAAAACACAATTTTCAATTTTTCTGAGGGAAGAAAGAAAAACCAATATTTATGCTGATCCAACATAAGCCAACCCCTGTCCTAAACAAAAGGCCTTCAGTGGTGAATTCTAATCAACTCCGGAGGAACAGATAATTTCACAGTTTCCTGAAATATTCTATAAAACATGGAAGTATACAGTTTCCTGATTAATTATAGAGCAAACATAAATTAATATTCTAAGCCCATAAAATTACTTTTTTTAAAAAAGTGAGTGAAAAAAATTCCAGCTTGATACCATTTTTTGTATACAGAACAAACAAGAGAGGGAAACTCTCATACTATTAAGAGACAGCACACAATTAAGTACTTTTATTCACAGAATGTGAAGACAAACTTGTATATAAAATCCATTAATGTATTTTAAAAATTGTATAGCACATTTTGTTTGGTAAAAGCTTATATTTAATCTTGATTTTTGCAATTAACAAAATGATAATTGATGTTTTTATGACTGTCTATGTCTATGTCTATGTCTGCAGACAAAATCCATGATAATGGTGTAATATTAGAAGCATCTCCATTGAATTCATTAACAATAAAAATAACATTTACTATTATTATCACTGTTTTTCAGGTGCCAAATGATGTCTTTCAATATTGTTCAAGAAGCACCAAAGGATTTAAGGTTATTTTTAAATTTGAGACATAAATAGTGAAAAATTAAAATGATATTTTTAAAATGATTGAATCACTGAAAAACTCAAAATAACTAAAATGAAAGCAATAGGAATGTACACTGAATGATGAAACTACAGTTAAGGAACGGCATGCAAAGTGATACACCATCAAGCCCAGTTATGAAATACACAGTAGTAAAAACCTATCTTAAAAATAAATGAAATATCTAGACGTGAAATCAATCATAAATTTGAGAAAACGGTACAATATAAAATACTATTGTATATACAGAGTATTGTAAAGAAATACTTCAAAAGAACACATAAAATGTATTATGTAGAAAGATTCAGTATTATAAAAATGTTAAGTTCAAATTAAATTAATCTAGAGATTTCACATGATCCAAATAAAATACCACAGCCCTATTTTTGGAACTTGAACAAGCTGATTCTAAATTTCTTATGTAAAAATAAACATGAAAACTGGCAGTAAGTTTCTGAAAAAATTAAAAGAAGTAAAACAGAACACTTCAATAAAATCAGATATAGCTTAATACTACTGCAATTATTTGCTTTTGTGCTGGTACTAATAGGCACACTAATCAACTGTATATGAGAAATACAGGGAAACACTTTTCAGAATCCATTGTATCATAAAGTTAGCATCTCAAAACCAAAGAAAAATAGCTTTCTCAATACGATGCTGGGAAAACCAGCTAGCTATTTTTTTAAAGTGGGTTATTATAATAAAAGTTGGCCCCAATAAATTTCAGGTATATCAAAGGTTTGAATATAAAAATAAAACTTCAGAAGTAGTAAAAAATGTGGCATACTTAAACATAATTTTTATAAGGGGAACCTGCCACAAGCAACATAAGAAAAGAACAATAAATATGACTATCAAAACTAAAATATTCTATAACTCAAGCCACAGGAAACACAGCATAGAGGTAATGCTTATTAAATAGAATTATTTCTCTATAAGTAATCGATACGTGTACAGCTTCTTTAAAAATAACTGAGCTGGAAAAAATGGCAAATACAGAACAAAATGTAGTTTTATATCCAGTAGCTAATTGCAGAGTTAAAAGAGCCTTTGATTAAAAAATGCTATTTTGAGGCATTTATCTAGCATTTACGTGGGTGTCTGTAAACAAAGAAATAGAGTAAGGATGCTCTTTGCAGCACTGGAAGAACAAAAGACTGCAACACTTCTAAATTTCAAGAAGTGCTAAACGAGTTAAATCAATTTCAGGGCCCTGGTAAATGAAATTACACAGTAGCTGTTATCAAGGAATGCTATAGAATTGTCATGAAAATATCCCTAAAATATAATGTTAAAAAGGAGAGAAATATTTTATATGTGTGTACGTATATATAAAGATTTTTTGGAAACATACACAAAAGACTTTAACATTGGGATTGGAAAGCCAGGATGAAAACAGGAATTTCTTTTCATATCATAACTTCTCAACTGCTTGAAGTTTTTGCATGAACATTTGTTACTTCTTAAATTTAAAAATAAAAATAAAATCCGGCAATTAAAGTAAGCATTAGCCATTTTATTTTATTTCGTTTCATTTTGTTTCATTTCGTTTCGTTTTCTTTCATTTTTTGTAGTAAGCGTTGAATCCAGGAGCTAACACCATGCTGGGCCAGTGCTCCATACCTGAGATGACCTCTCAACCCTTTTTACTTATATTCTGAGGGAGGAGCTCACTACCATGCTCTTGCTGATCTCAATCTTGCAATCTTTCTGCCTCAGACTCCCAGGTATCTACAATCACAGGCAGGTACCGTCACCCAAGCCACTCAGCCTCTTCATGACCTGCATGAACTTGACAAGAGCCCATAAGTGTTGCAAAGTTATGTAAAATTTTTGATAACATACTTTCATGTCACAATTTTTCATCTTCATATTTATATTCTCAAAGTAAAATCATTCCAGGATTCAGGAAAAGGCAAAAGATGTTTTATAATCAGTGTAGTCTTTTTTTTAATTCCTAATATCATCCATACAAAAGTAGTCAAATATTCATGCATTTTAGATGAAAATATTAGAGCTTCACAGCAGTTTTGTGAGTTAGAGGAAAGAGTACTGAAATGATACATCATCTGGATTTGAAACTGGCTGCACCATTTACTTGGACAAAAAATGAAGTTTATTAAATCCTCAATTTATTGAATGATAAAACAGAGGTGTAGGCAACAACTTTATAGCACAGTTGTGGAGATTACGCTCTGGCATATTAATGTTAAATAAAGATTCCAGGGCAGTTAGAGCCATAAGATGACTATCAAAAAGATATTATCTTTGTGGTATTGTCTACAATAGCATCTTCAGGCCAGAAAATGGTTAGAGGTCCCAACAGATCCAAAGTAAATTCCAAAAAGCTATATAAACAAGAGAATGGAAACCACATGCCACTTCACAGAGTCTCAGTTCACTATGCAACTCCTGCCCAATGCAGAAAGCTCACAGAGGCATGTGGGTTATATTCATCTGGATGCACTTTGAATGCCTTTTAAATACTCTTTAATTTGTTGTTGTTAATGACCCAATTGAGAATTTTTAGGGTCTACTAAAGGAGCATTTTATTTGTCACTTAGCACTATCTCTTTTCCTCCAATTTTCTTCTCTCTCTGTTTTCTGCCTCTTCCTCCATCACATAAATAGATAGAACCACGCCATATGTGTAATTTGCTTCCACTTCACTCTTTTATCCCCTTATAGAAAGTTGTTTTAAATGGACTATACCAACAGAACTAGAGGTGCTAACTAGATCAAACAGTTAATTCTGAAAAAATTTGAAGGCTTTCCATAACATTTGTTTATGTTGGCTTTTTCATTTAGCTTCTAGGAAAGTTTTATCACTGTGACAGTTAATTCAAATCCCAGCAAGACCTGGTAAGCAAATAACTTGCCAAGTTTTAACTAGAAGTATTCCTTAGCCTTCACCAAAAGAAGGAGCAATTTGAGGTGTATTTCTATAATGGATGAGCCTTCTGTCTGAGTATTCCATTACCTCATTCATTTTAAAGTCAATGTAGAACTTATGGACAGTGCCCAAATTCACAGCCCTGAGTCCAGACTCCCTTTTTTAGCCTACAGAGGAGTCATTGCATAAGTTGTCATCTCTCTGAGCCAGCTCCTCTCCATCATGTTCCTTTTCCTGAGGGGCACAGGGTTTCAGACTCTTCGGTTAGCCAATAATGTCAGTCCCATTAAAGATCAGCACAGCTAGTTAAAAACTCCCATTTCCATTCTCTGGGATATTAGCATATCACTAACGGAGTGATTTGGCAAAGGCAACCAAGCACTAAACTATCCAAGATTCAAGACCTTGACTACCTTTATGTTCATTCTATGATTACAAAGTAGTAATCAGGAATTTTATGAAATGTTTAATTTTCCCAAATGTTTTGCAAACTATCTCCTTGGAGGCTCTTACTACTAAATATGGAGAGTGTAGCTTCTTCAAGGAATGACAGATGAGACCATCTTCTCTAAGAAGAAATGATGCCATGGTTGCTTAGGGAATTAAGCTTATGTGGGTGCATGCCCTGCCTATAATTAGCATTCTGGAGGGGCAAAGCTAAGCACTGCTGGGGTAGGATTACCTTTGCTATTTCACGGTGTCATTCACTGCCTCTGTGGGGCTGGTTACATCATTTCTTCAAATATCCTCACAAACAAGAGAACAGGGAGTGTTAGCAACACCAAATGGCTCATCTATGTCACAGATGTCCTTTGTACTTTTACAGCTTCCCTTATACTCTCTTCTACCTGACCATGTTCAAGTTTCCTCTAGAGAGCCAGTGTCACCCTTTTAGGAACACTGGATAGGTGAACTTCTGGGCCTGGAACTTTGATAAACAGGTTAAAAGCTAACTGTCCAAGTGGACCTTCAAAGTTAAGGAAGAAATATATCTATTTTCAAGTACAAAACCCAAAGTCAAAGAGACTGGGATTTGAGTGGAGAATGAAATTCAAGGCTCTGAGACAAAAATCATAAAATGTGAAAGTGTTCTCGCTTTATTTTTACTATGAGAGGACAACATTATTCAAGGAAGCATCTGTCTGCTTGAATGTACAAAGTCAGGACACCCAACTGTTTTTCTGTCCCCTTTCCCCTACTGAGGCTCTTTTCATCCTTCACAGCCTACATCAAATATCCTCCATCTACAGCCTTCTGAAACTCTTCCCTGGCTCTTAGCAGAATGAATCATTGCCTCCTCTGAGCCTGCTCAAAATGTGTTCAAATCGCCTCATTTGAAATGGATCATTTTAATATATTTATGTAGAGATTTATCTTCTAGAGGTGAGGCCAGGTACAAAGTATTATTTTTCTCTACCTCTCTGAAAACTAACCTATTCATAAGTATAAGCATTCTTTAGATAAGAAGAACTGAGTGCAAATATTGCTTGTATTTTCCATAAGATTAGGTTGTACATATATCAGGTCACAGATGCTTTCATGAACTAGAGTTTATTACATGCCTGATTAAGTCTATAACCATTCTAAATGATACCTTAGTACACCTTAGATTTGATAGGCAATCTGTGAAGAAATTAGCTAAAAGGAAAACAAACCAAACAAAAACATTACATAATCATGAGTGTGTGTGTGTGTGTGTGTGTGTGTGTGTGTGTGTGTGTATATATATATATATATATATATATCCAAATGAAGTGAGTTTTAGAAGACAAATTTATTTTTGAGGCAGACATAGCAGGATAATGAAGAGAAACAATTTTCTGGAGCCACCTACTAAAGAAGAATATTAAATAACTATAAATGTGATGCCAATAGTTACTTGAAAAGCAAGGAATGATATTTATGTTACTCTCATGGCATCTGTGGAACATTTGGGTAATTTCTGCCCAAAGTTTCTATATTTCCCATTTTCAGAGCTTTCATAATCTCAGTGGCCTGTCATGTTGGGGAAAGAGCGCTTATTCATAAGAAGCTGAATCTTCATTCTATAGTCACTAGTAAAAATGGGTCATAGATCATGTCGTGTTGTCTGTAACCTAGTTAATAATTCCGGCATGAGGGAAGTTTCAAAGTCATGGTTTCATATAGAAACCTTTTAAAACTCATTAGCTTCTGATAATTATATTAATATCAAAAGCATTAAAATCATGGAGCTCATTTCAGAAAAAAGTCAAGAGTGAACGTGTTCTGGGGACGTTTTCTCTTTCAACTTTCAGGGAACAAAAGAAAAGGACTGTTCAGGGATCTAAAGTGATGCCTATTTTAGAGGCAGAAGAAGCAAGTTCGCGGAAGCATCATGTGAGGCAGCAGATTCTAAAATGTTAAGAATATTAGGGCAACATCTCTAAATGTGACTCTGGGCATTGGAGAAGCCTCTGCACTTGTGATTGATTTGCATTTCTGCCTATATCTGAATTCATATTCCATAAGCACAGATGGAGGTGTGATAGATTTTTTTTTTTGAGCACATCTATTTATTCAGATACCGGATTCAGTCTCTGAGTAGGGAGATGGTAAAGGCTGCTGTGAGCAGATGGCACATAGGCACTATGACTTCAGAAACAACATTCTTTAAAACAAGTGGCACGGTAATAATAATAATCCTTAGCACATATATTGCACCTTTGGTCTGCCAACATTAACTAATTAATCTTCAGTAGACCCCTGTGAGATAAGTAAGTGCTTATAATTATATCTATTATGCAGTCAAGTCAACTAAGAATGTGTCTGCACATACTGTGGAAGAATTGGCCCAAGTTAAAGACCGGGTGGATCCAATTTGCATGGCTCTTTAAGATTTCTGCTCTAGTAGCAGAGACTAGTATTTCTAGACACTGTGCTGTTTGAGGCTCCCAGTAGATTTGAAGCAGGATATCAACAGCAAGATGTATTTCATTCAGTAGGTTTGTGCTGCAGGCGTCCAAAATAGGCCTGAGAAAAAAGTTGAGTCATTTTTCTAAAGCCCCAGAGGCCACAAATGGCCAGAAGCGGGAGTGGAATTACAGAGCCGTGCCTGCTTCTCCTGTGTGATTGCGCGTCTTTTAATGATATTCTTTATGTTACGGGACAACATAAAGAGTTGGGAGAAGTCCGGAGCTTTCCCTTGATATTTGCTGTGCTTGAGGTTTTTCTGTTGCAAGTTGGTTGAGTGTGACCTCTGGGCTGTGGCCAGAGAGATTAATAATCCACACCACAGCACAGGCCTGCTGAGCTGCTTGGAGGTCACCCCCAAATGCTTATTCTGACATTTTGATAGCCCTGACATGGAGAAGAGGAGGGATTAATCTTGAAGATCTAAATTTTGGTGTCCCTGGAGTTATTGGCATGACAAGAAGAGACCTGAGCCTCAATTTGAAAACAGAGAGAAAAAATAATCACTTTAAAAATGGCAGCATGGATGGACCCCAACAAATTTAGAATTTCAGAAGAAAATGTATCAGAAGTGTCTCTCAGTACCTGATATTTGCTAGACAAGAGAGCGAGATTTCACAGCTCGAGTCACCTTTTATAAGGAGGGTGACTCAGGACAGGTCACAACCCTTAAGACTCAGCTTGTTCACCCCCCCAAAGAGGTAATTTCACAAGCCACAAATAACTTTAGAACCCTAAAACCAAGTATGTTCCTCTCAAAAGAAAAACTCAAAATGTTTTCATGACCCTTTCAAAAATCTTCTTCCTAATATGAGATCTAGCACAGCATTGTTGGCATTTGAAACAAGCACGCCCTTTATTTTAAATCTTGGCTGTCCTGTCTACTTTGACCGTCTACTTTTCCTGAATGTTTTTAAAGCAACTTTTGTTTTATGCCAGGGATCTCAAACTCAAATCCTTTAGAGAATGGAGGAGACAACATTTAATGTGCACCTGCTGAATATGTAACAACAGTGGTGCTTAGAGGTGAATATTGACAGGAGGCCCTGCTGCGGGCAGACAGACTGCAGGTGATATTAAACACAAATCCCATTGGCATACAGGAGTATTTCTGGGCTGGGGATATAGCTCAGTGGAATAAGCGCTTGCCTAGCAAGTTCAGGGTCCTGAGTTTGATCCCCAGTACCACCAAAAAAAAAAAAAAGGAGTATTTCTTACTCATGGGAGAGGTTTAATTCTCCCTGACACTATATTCTTATTGTCCCTTGGATTAATGTGTTCTCCTTTTTTTTTTTTTTGCTTATCAAAACCTTTTTGAAAAGTCTACATTGCATTCAGCCTCACTCATGAGATCATGGCTGATCTCCACATCTCCCAATCATTTCTTCTTACAAAGATTTCACAAATTTCACCTTCTGCACATCTCATTTCCCATTGACAAACGGTACATGTACCTGATATTTTAACCTCCTATAAATATTTGCATTGTTATCTTTTTAGGCCTTGTATATCCATAACACAAAAGTATTATAATTCAATTATTACACTTTGCACTAAGAAATACATTTGGTACATAAAAACTCCCAATAAATATTAGTTATTATAATTATTTTATACCTGAATTATGTTATTCCCTACTTGGCTTTACACAGAAATGACCATAAAGATATTTTTTACACGTCTATAAAAATTTGCAGTGTACCCAACAAGTTCATCTTCATATAATACTTAGAAGCGTGTGGTGTTTTGTTTCTTGAGCAAAGAATTCAAGTTCTGTAAAGAATAAATGATTAAATACAGGAACGGTTAGGACACAAACCAACAGGATGTGAGATCTTCTGATTCCAGGGTCAGTCTAGGAGAAGAATCTATCAGTAACGACTCATAGACCTGTCTAATATAATCCCACACTGTCCCCTCCTTTTGCTCGATCATGTGACTTTTGCTATTATATCTGAATTGATATGTAAATTATTAACAGATCGCACATCTGCGATTGGGTTTATAATTTCAGTGAGGAAAGGACTTTCTTGCTATAAGTTGTAGAATCCTTTCAATGTTCAATAGATATTTTTAAAATTCACTTTGTTTGAGACTTTAACATCAGTTTGACTACAAGTTTGTCATATGAACACAAAGTTAACTGGCAAATATTTATTGCAGTCACAGGATCTGGATGTAAGAAGAGAATATTACTTGCTGATAAAATGATGAGCAAAAATGCAACAGCTCTGGCATTTACTCTAAATGTGTTCTGTGTAATCAAATTACTATCCTTAGGTTGAAAATTACGGAAACTATAATGAAACACATTGGACAATAGACTTAGGCATTCTCAAATGGCACAACAGTTTGAAATCATGGTATGCCCAATGAAAATGCACAAAATATTAGTAAGTTCTATTTCATTCATGGTGATTCAGCATAAATGTTGCTGTAAAGTGTTTGGAACTCTACATTGTATGTTCATGTTAAACTGTCATGAAAAGTAACCTCTCTAAGCACTGGTGGTGCTTCACAAAAATTAGGGTTTATGTCAAGTATTGTTGTGTTTATATATTAATATCCTTCTCTAACTTCTTTATTCACTTATCTCACTATACAGAGAAATACTATGTACAAAATTTGAAAAAGTATCTTGACTTCAACAAATAATTGTGCAGGAATTCCACTAATTAATGTGAGGGTTCTCCTACACATTTGGGCAAAATAACTGCAGACTGACTTTGACAGTGAAGCACAAGACACATTTTATAGAATTCTAATTTTGTTGCAGAACATTTGAAAATCTTCTTCATTGAAAATGAAGTAAAGCTGCAATTTCCCTATGGTTGTTCCTTCATTAAAAGTAATGAATATGTCAAGTTGTTTATTTTTATGCTTACCTAATGTGTTCTTCTTTTCTTTGGAGAGCAAAGCATACATATTTATATGTAGAACTAATTCTTTAAGACTATCTTCTTATCTAATAAAAGAAATCCATATCTGGGTGTTAAAAGGACACTGGATATATGGCAGTTTTATGATTGCCACATCTTATTTATTTTGGTATTCCAGTGGCTACAGTTAGGTGTAGAATTTCCTTGCTATCCAGGCTTGATGTGCTTGTCTATAATTGCCAGAATTCTATAGGCTGAGGCAGGATGATCACAAGCTTGTGCCCAGGGAAACTTACCAAACAAAAACTATAACATAGGCAGAGGATATAGCACTGTGTAATAGCCTTGGGTTCAATCCTCTGTATTATTAAAGGAAGAAAGAAAGAGAGAGAGAAAGACCGAGTGAGAGAGAGAGAGAAAGAAAGAAAGAAGGAAAGAAAGAAAGAGAGAGAGAGAGAGAGAGAGAGAGAGAGAGAGAGAGAGATGAGAGGTCCAATGAGAGAAGAAAATGTTACACCATATCCTGTATATTTTGGCTCCACCCTCCTCAACCAGTGATTGCGTAGAAGGTAGAAATTGTGAAGTTCCACAGGGCGGAGGAGTGAATGTAGTGGAAGACAGGTCAACAATGGTTTTCCTGTCAGCAGTAAATGTATTCGTGATGACTCCATCGCTGTTCTGCTGGTGATGGAAGGAGGGTTGGAGAAGTAATAATAATGACACAACTAAAGAAGCAAATCTGGTTTCTCCTCATTTGAGTAAATATCTCTCATTCATTTTATCCATCAATTTTAGGAAAGCCCTCTTCAGAACACTTGTTCTCGGCTCGGTGAGGCTGTACAGGTGGTGCTGCCTCAGCAGGAAACTGTCTTCTTGCTGAAGAACCGCCAATTATTTGTAGCAAAACTAAAACAGAGGAATAAATATTACATGTTGATGGATGCTTGTCAGGAAAGAGAGTGAGGTACTCTCAGTGGGGCTTGTCAGACACAAAACCTTCTGCAAATCTGCATTTTCAATGGCAAAGTGGCTAGAATTCTCCAGCTGCCTCACTGGTGAACCTCAAGATTTATCTCATAAATTTAAATTATAGATGACATAGCACTGGAATGGAAATAGATGACACCTTTAAAAATAAATCTAGTGCAACATTTGGGAAAAGGAATCACACATTTAAAAGGGAAAAAAGAAAGTTCCAATGTGCCAAAACAGAGCTTTTATTTGTCCTATTTACTATTCTATGTCTAAAATTAGCATCTCTCTTACTTTTCCTCTTTAGTCTCCTGTATAAGATGTACCGTGGAGGAGCACTGGAAGTTTTGTGCAACTCAGGGAGTGAGCTGGGTTGTAACTATAACAAAAAGCTTGCCAAGGTTGGGAGCCAAACTGGCGAGGTTTTCTGTTGTGTCAGCATTCAAGTATTATTGCAATGTTATCATATCACTGAAGAAGGGGAACAGAAAACAGCAGAGACAAATGCTCAGGGAAACGTGTACCTAGCTTTGAGAGAGATTCCCCCGGTAGTGGATGGCTCTTAGTTTTAACGAGAAACTGTCCATTCAACTGCAATCCAACCATATGAAATTATGCTTCTTAAATGTACTCCATGACATCTTGATTCCAGCAGTCTTTATGAATCAAATTATAATAAATAATAATAAAGGATATAAATCTGAAAACCTACAACTCCAGTTGATACCTTGATTGTTTTATAAAGAAATCTCCATTGACCATGCCAGGGAGAAATTTAGTGGGGAAATTTGAGAAAAACAACCTTGAAGACTTTCTATCCCGTTTGCTATTCACCCACTTGTCCAGGTGAAAGTCAGTAAAAATTGGAACACTTGTCATATTCAACTGTGATGGAATTCATGATCTGAACAAAGATGGTACCAAAATAAGACGAGTGAATGGAGAGAAAGAAAATCCCACAAAAAATTAAGGCAGCCGCTAGAAGCAAAATGAGTTAAACCAAAGCCATAACCCAAGAATGTTTAATGAGGTTGGGGTAATCAACATTTCGACTTTCCCATGCTAGATATATTTTTTTCTTAATTTGGAAAGTTGGGTTCAAGTATATTCAAAGTATTTTTTAAAGAAGTGAGTAAAAACAAGAGGAGAAGGTGCACTAGGAAAAACGAACTCTTTCATGGGAAATATTTCCTACTGCTGTAATGGATTGGCTGTCATGCCCACCATAGAAATATGAATAGACAGCTCAAAGGACACACATATTGAAGTGGAAAGTTTAAGAGTTTTACCTGGGTTCATTATTTGCATCCTTTCCTTTGCAGTTCCCTGGAGCTGAAAAGAGTCAAGCACATTCTCACCCAGTGATCAATTGTGGTTTGTATGTGACGCCTGGCATGTGCAGCTCAGAGAAACCTAACACCTATAGGAATGTGTTGAAGAAACCGGATACCAAGGCCACCAGTGACTCCGTCTCCGTTTCCATTCCCTGGGGTTTATCAGCTTTGTTAATGGGGCGTATGTGCTGAGAATTATAGAACATTAAACACGGGAAGCAGGTCCTGGAGGAAAAAAATTCTATTCTTCCTCAACACATGGAGGTAAGCATAGTGTCCAGGTGAAACACCACCCTCTAGTGCGTGTCTCTAGATAACATTGTTATGACTCTCCTGATGGTAATGATGGGATAGCAGAGAATATTAAACTAAGAACTGTGATGCAGGTCATGTTCTACTGACATGTATAATGTGGAACATGCAAAGATGAAGTTCATAATGAGTGGCACATATCACTGGCATAGGCAAAATACCTGTTGATTATTAGTAGTAGTAAAAACAAAACCAACTATTGACCAAACGAAAGAATCCAGAGCTTTCTTGAAAAACAAGAAATTTCACAACCATGTATGGATTCAGAGTTTCAGGAAAACATTGTTCCATGGCACAATGAGGACCATAATGACCTGTATCAAGAAATACAAGAAAAGTGTTCCAGGACGTAAACATCCTAGGAGGAAAACCCATGATGACTGAACTTTAAAGAAGTAACAAATTATTGGAATCAAGGTGGCATTCAAACACCTAAAGGACACTAAAAATGTGGCAACAGAAACACCTTGTTTCTGAGAAATCCTCCAATTATCAAGCGCAAACATTCATACAGGAAGGAACCCTAACTGATGAAAGTCTACTTAGAAGCTTTGTTTTAGTTGTGATGTCTGATCCCATGTAAATCAAAGGAATACTGATTTAACAGTGGAGAACAGCAGTCTCTATGAGTCTGAGCGCAGTAAAGAACAAGGTGCAAAAATCCAAAACCGGGCCACCTCGCTTGATGTATTGCTTGTTTTACAAGGAGATTCGCACCAGAGTGCTTGAAAGCTGTCTGCATCTTGGCACGAAGATTAGGGGAAAATCATGTGAAGTCATTTGACATTGTGCTTTTTTCTCTTCATACAGAGCTAGGTTAACTCACCGGTTGAAAATATCTCCAGCTTCTTGCTACACTGGTAAATAAACTCTCTTAAATTAAAAATGTGTATCCTGCCTAAACTATGGAAGGTGGAATTTGGCCTGCTGCATAAAAATGTGAAGCATTTCGGAGTCATAGATTCTGTCCTGCAGAACATGGAATTTATCAGATTCACATATAGTTTTCCACATAGTCTCTTGAAAATGCCTTATGTAGATTCTTTGTGTGGTGTCCTCATGGAATCAGAGAACAGTTAAGATCTCAATCTGAGAAAAATATCATTGCTCATCAGTAGAATCTTTTAGCTATCACTGAGTTATTTAGACTTTTGCTACAAGCAAATATTTTCTCTCATGCCCACAGCTCTGATATATCTGCCACAACACATTTTTTAAAGTAGTTGGAATGAATTTAATATCTATGTATTTGTTCATGCAAACACTATGTCCATATTTTTATGTGTACATGGAATGAACATTGGCCAAACACAAGGCACTCAGCTAGGAAATACCCTCCAAGACGACCGTGATACTGTCACAGAAATTGCCCTCTTTTATACTGGGGAAATAAACACAATTAATGGCCTTGCTCTGCTTCTAATTATATGAGTTGAAAAATTAACTTTTCTTCACAGACTTCAGCTTCCCAATTCCTCTAATATATAGTGTGACTAAATGATTACAAAAACCCCACCAAATTGTAGGAGTCTATAGCTTGTAAGACTATAGTTTGAGCCAGGTATGGTGGTGCACACCTGTAATTCCAGCACAGGAGGGACTGAGGCAGGAAGATCACCAGAAGTTCAAGGCCATCCTGGACTACATAGTAAGTTGAAGGCAGCCTAAACTATATATGAAACCCTGCATCAAAAACAAACAAACAAACATAGACTTTAGTATTAATACTTAAGATATTATGTTTTATATCCAGGTGTCCTCCAAATCCCTCATGTATTCAGAGTTTGGGATTCAGAAGGTGATTGGGCCACAGAGATGCTGGGTTTACCAGTGTTTCAATTTACGGAGAAATGCATAGCTAAATGTGCTGTTAGAAAGAGGGGAGTGTCAGGTGAGAAGAGGCGTCACTGAGGTGTGACCTGGAAGGGTGAAAGGCGTCCCTCCCTCCCCAGCTCAACCCTGCTCTCTGCTTTCCAACTCCCATGAGCAGCTTTCCTGCCCAGGCCCTCCTGCCCTGGAGCCAGCCGACCAGGGACTGAAATGATGAGCCAAAGTCAACCCTTCCTCCTTTCATTTGAGGATGTCTGGATATTGTTTCTGAAGACTGGAGCGTGACTAAGACATATATTTCCATGATTTTGGAAATGCTTAGATGAGTATAGGTTATCAGCATGCAAAAATCTAAGAGCCAACCTTGAAGTAAATAATTCAGTCTAGTACCGTCGCCTCTTTCTGTTAGTCTAGTTCTGGCTAACATACGCTCTGTGTGCAGCACATTCAGTCCCAGGATATAACTCTGGTTTTGATCCTATGTGGGCTGATTCTTACTTGTTCACTGTGTATGTAAATGAATCATGCAAGTCTCATTAGAGATGAAGATGTTAGCTATTGAGAAGCCAAGGGGGAGAGTAGCCCACAAGAAGGAATAATTCAGAGAAAATCCTTGCAGTGGGTGTCTGCTTAGGACATACAAAGTTTCTATAGCTGGACTGGAGTAAGAGAGAGAAAGCCAGTATAAAATGAGCTTAGAAATAGAAGGAGGTGTTTGCAAAAGCCTCAACTTTTACTGAGGAATTTGAGATTTGAGCAGAAAAGACACTTCCGTATGACCAGTGGTTTAAAGCAAGAATCAGCGAATGTTTTCAGTGAAGGGCCCGGTGGAAAGATTTAGGGTTGGTGTTCCACGTGGTAGCTGATGCAGCAACTCAACCGTGCCTGAGCACAGTGTGGTTTTGTTCTAATAAAAATTTATTTACACAAACAGATGGTGGGCCAACTTTGCCTCAGGAGCTGTTGTTTGCCAAGCCCTGGCCTAAGGGCTCGCTTTGGCAGTGGTACTAAGAATGGACCCACAGAAGGAAGAGATGGGCTAAGACATGGAATGTGAGTGTGTGTGTCTGTTATACTCTGCTTATTACAGCTTGTGGCAGGAAGCTCCTTAGATCAGAATCCCAGCCCCACCACCCACAACCAGGCACAGGCTCTTCGTTATTGAACCCCTCTATGCCTTCTACTACCTGCCAGTAGCAGGGCCTAAAAATATGACTTCATCTACTTTGTAGGGTACCATATGTAATTAAGGTTATTAGGATTCTAGGCCAGAGCTTATGTACCAAATTTTCAACTTTTTATGATGGACACTAGTATTCAAAAAAGAAAGAGAAAAGAAAGGAGAAGGAAAATCGATTCCAATTCTTACTTTTAACAGAATATTTGAGGGAAAACTTGTTTTATAATTCTGTATCAAATGGTTAATAACCTTTAACTATAAATGTGCATTTGGTATCATTCATGTCTAGTAATACAGGAAGCACCTAGCTAACACTCTAGTTTGTCTAGGGAAGACAACATGTCTGAACAATGGGTAGTTTATGTAAGGCATAAGTAAGCTGTCAAGTGTGAAGCACCTTCTCTCACTGTATTCTCAGCACATCAGAAGGAATGCACAAACAGTAGCCACACAGGCCTCTACTACAACACAGACAGGATGAAAGTGGGAAGAAAGGCACATTAGAACTGTGGTGAGCATAGCACTCTACCACAGGAAAACTATATCATTTACTCAATCCAACAATATGGTTTGACAGGTTCTTTAAAAATAAACAAAACAGCACATTGTGAAATTTATCAAGTGATTTTTTTCAGATAAATATCCATGCTGTGTTTCAATGTTCTTTAAGCCTTGACATTTACGTTGAGTTACAAACTTGCTATGAAAATGGAAACTTGGATTTCTCCAAATGAAAGCCTTTTGGAGTTGATAAACAATTCTCGCTGTGGCTTAATAGATTCTCTCTAAATTTCAAGTCCAAATGTCAGAGCTAGAGACTATGAAGACTGAAAAAGTAGGGGTTTTGTTGATGTTTTCTATCTTATTACTGTTCTTATAAAGGTTTTTATTCCAACCAAATGTAACACATCATATGGTCTCTAGTTAGCACTGGCAGGAACAAAACGAATTCGCAGAGTTCAAAGAGACTAAACAGAGATATGGCCGGAGGATATCAGCGTCTGAGTGTCTATATCTTGTATTTAATAGTGTGTACAAAACTCAGTCGGCTTTGAGTAGAGAATACTATTTTCAAAGGGTGTAAAAACAGCCTGAAACAAATTTCATCTTTTGAGAACTCTGACAAAAATGAGGAACCGAGGCCAAACTCACACTACTTAGTAATCAACAAAAGTCATCCCTGTAGTTATAGGCTCTCGGGCACATTTAGCACAATTGATCAGGCTAACTTTGAGAAGGATCATAAGGACATAAAGACTCCTTGGAAGCAGTAGGAAAATGAAGAGCTGAATGGGGAAAATTGAGCCACGCATCTTCTTGTCCTATTACTGTTAACGCCAGCAGTCCCAATCAGTAGTTTATTGTATAGGGCAATCTTGTTGATTAGAAACTGGATTCAAGTTCATCAAAATGGAATGGCATGTAACTCATCCCTTCTATTCCTACCAAAATAACTTTTGCATCTTTATAGACGTTTTTATTTGTAGAAATGTATTATGTCATAAGAATGGGCTTTGGGAATGTATATAATGCCTTGTCAATCACTGCTGCCATTCATTTCTTAAAGAAACCAGAAAGTAAATCCAAGACGTAAGTCTCATTTTCTGTGGCAAAGAAGAGATTTCTCTGCTACTTTCATTAGGATAGTTTGAAATATTTGTCCTGAGGTCCAATTTCTTTATCATATTATTTGGACTATGTTTATTTCAGGATGCATGCACTTTGCTAAAGGCCCTTATACATAATTGTTAATTTAATGATCTAAGAGGAACAACTGTAAAGAAGTAGATTAACATGCTCAGAATTAACCAGAAGGTCACTAAATTGGAAAACAACACAAAGCCAAAAAGTTTATAGTTCATTGTCAGCCACGGACTCCTTTCTGTGACACACAACATCAGCTCATTACCCCCAGTCCTGACCAAAAGAAGAGAATAAACAGTTAGTTGCTTAGCAACCAAACTGCTGAGCAAAGAGGTAGAATTCACTTTAATGTTGCTTCTTGGGCTGATCATTTCAAGGTCTTTGCAGATCACGCAACTTCTAAAAGCAGGAACATTCCATAAATATGGAGTTAGATCAAGAATAATGTTGACATTCAAAGACTACATAGAAAAGCATTTAAATAGCAATGTCATAATGATCATAAGTATCATTGAATTAGCTTTTATTGAAGTGTATTAATTTATTTCAAGTTGCATAAAATGAGAAGATATGGACACAATATATTATATATATTGAATACATGCAGAAGAAATTTAGTACATATATGCATTTAAACCACTCTATATATACGTATGTTAAAAAGCGAAAATGGCTATTAGGGGTATGTGTGGAATTTCAGCATAACAAATCAACTAATACACAAAGAAACACTTCCTAGGCAAATAAAATGTACAGTATTAAAAACTATGTGTTAGCTATCCCTATCAATTCAGCAGTTTCTATACACATCAACTTTGAGGGGCTCCCTGTAAGAGCGTTCATTATTGGGTTTTACAAGTAGAGGACTAGGAACTTGTCTTTTCATTTTTCCTACTCCTAGAGGCATAATAAAGTAATGGAGCCCTGAAGATATTCCAAGAAAAGAAACTGATTCCAGATAGATCAAAATTTTGCATTTTAATGCATGACTTTAATGTCTATTTACTTGTTTTGAAACATGAAATTACTTCATGGGCGGCAGAAAGACTATCAACTACATAACTTCTTCACATGTACTAGGTTGTCCCATTTAAGGAGGGTGGTCTTTCAGGTTCTGTAGATTTGCCTTGCGGGGAAAAGAAGTTCAAAGTGAGAACAACAGCTCCAGACACCACAGATGGAAATTCAAATGTGGTGTGATCCTACACATCAGGAACCAGCTAAGGTACCTGTGCTGCAATCTGCGGACAACTGTCATGGAAAGAACCTTTGGCATCTTCTCCACAAGAGCGGAGTGTGAGTGCCAGTGTTCTGACTTGTTCCGACTTTCCACTCCATGAGCACTTACCAACCCTCTTCCTACATGTTAAAGGATTGTTGGGTTATATCATTGACATTAATATGTTCCCTCAGCCATACATAGGTGTAACGGCAATGCAGACTCTCTTAACAGAGAAAACATGTGCTGCCTTTGAGCGACAGTAACATAAATCCTATGATTTTTTTTAAACCGAACTTCTGATTGCATTTTCTCACATTACCCAAGCCTTAATCAAGTTAAGTGCTTTGATCAGTGTGAACTTACATCAGCACATATATTTATATGAAATACACAGGGGTCTGGGACACACACAGCACACAACGAACATTATCTGGTGCTATAATGAAAGTTTTATCTTTATGATGTTTTTCCTTAAGAAAACAAAATATATTCATAAACTATAAATGTGAATTTCAGAACATGATTAATTTTGCCATTTTATCAACACTTTCCTTATTTGTAATCTAATGAAATCTGAACAAATAATTGACAAAGCAATTTGCTTAAGTAGAAATAATTTCAAAGATAAAATGTTTTAGGACTAATCTCAAAGTCAGAGTTTAAAATTTATTTCAGTGTCTGCAATAGAATGTCACAAATAGCTATCAAAAGTTGATTCAGTCTCAAGATTTTTTAATATTTCATATTTATTATCTTTCTTGTATTATTGTCTCCTTTCAAATCACTCAACTATTTTACTTCCCTATGTATTGTATTGCATTATTTATTTCTTTAGTACATGATGTACACAATTCTGTCATAACTTCTACATTTACCCTTGGAACTAGAAATTAGGATCAGGATTTTATAGGTGAAGAATCTTAGTTTTAAAAACATTACTTAACTTGGCAAGTCACACAGTGAAAAGGCAACAGTCACAGGATTGGAATATAATGTTACCTCTCACATTGTACTCTTAACTACATTGTACAGTTATTAGCAGTGATGAACTGTATTTCAATAAATATCGTCTTTTCACTCAAATAAATAAATAATGCTTAGTTATGCTTTCTGTGAAACTACCATCTGAAACTACTTCTATAAAAAGTAATGACTTCTTTTTCTAGATCTGAGTAATGATGGATTCCAGTAAAAAGATGGGTCAAAATTTCTAAAGCTTCTTTTTAAATTTGATTTTATATGATTTGTTATCTCTCAACAATTCTCAAGTGAATAACTGAGGACCACCTTTGAGGAACCAAATATGCCTAAACTATTGATGAGGAGCCTATTGTTCTAGAAGCAAGAAATTATGATGGTAAATTATAATTAATGAATGGATAGTACATTGTCAAAGTCAAGGGGCAGAGTAAAATTAAAGAAAGCATATCAAGGGGCTGGGGATATAGCTCAGTGGAATAAGCGCTCGCCTAGCAAGCGCAGGGTCCTGAGTTCGATCCCCAGTACCGCAAAAAAAAAAAAAAAAAAAAAAGAAAGCATATCAAACCAAAGCCAGATAATAGTCCAAAAGGTTGTTGTGGACATAGACACACACTCACATGTACACAAGAAATATGCCATGGTTATACAACATTAACTGCTAAAATGTTGATTCAGTCTTTTTTCCATAAATGTTATGTCTAGCAAGTTGCATTATAATTGTGAAAATCAACGCAATATTAAAGATAAAAGTGAATTCTGAAGTTGGAACTAGCAAATAACTGTACTGATGACCTTACTATTGCCACGTTCTGTGACATTTCTAGTCCACTGTCTTTTTAAATGCATGATCATGGCCCTTAGCTCTGACAGGTATATTATGCATAAGAATTAGAAGACAGATATATAACGGAAAACAATTAGAAAGAGAGGAGAAAGCAGGAAGATGTTATTTGGGTGGTTCAAAAATCACCACATTAAGAGTAACCTGTAGTATTTTCTTCTCTAAGGCATAAAAGATATACAGAAAACTGTATGGCACCATTTTGAAATGTACAAACATTGTTCCATGTCTAGTTTTCCAAAAGCAATAGAGAGGGAAAAGTTCAAATGGGAAAACAATCATATTTTAAAGCTACAATGCCCTGAGCTTATCCCTTATTAATAGTCTGAAACTTCATCTAGAAAAGTAAAAGAAAAAGGAAAGTGGACACAAATAAGAGTTATACAGTGGGCATTTTTCTCAGTATTACTATAAAGAGAGAGATCGCTGTAATTTAACCACCTAGCAGAAATCTGAAATCCTTAAAGTGCATTTTTAGGCTGCTGATCCTGACCTCCTACAGACCAATTAGAGCTGAATAATTGTTGTTGGTATGACAACCTCAGGGAGAAACAAAAGATTTCACTTCCTTTAAGTGAAGCCACAAAGTTGTTCTTTAGAACAGAAAATAAGACGGGGTGTAATAAATTATGAGAGCTTATGAGATCACATTGAACAATGACATTTTTGTTCTAACAATATTTTTAAGATCACAATGGGTTGTGGAGGCCTAACAGACACATCACTGATTTGTGCATTTCAGTGACTTCAAACCTGAAAATTGATTATCAAAGGCAGACTGATTATGTCACTCACATGGATAGTCAGGAAGCCACATCAGCAGCAGGTTGAGCCCATATTTCTTAAGGCCATCTTCTGTTTCACATCTGGGTAACAGATACGTTAGAAGTTGGGAGTCATGGCCCATGTACATTATATTTTTGAAAGAAATCTGGATAGTTGCTTTTCAAGAAGCTACTACTACTGATGATAAAGCAAATGCACAAGTCTTCATGGCTTTAGTAGCGCTCCATCAGTCTTAATTTTATTGCTTTATTGATGTCACAAGAAATAGCCCACAGTGGTGTAGAATTAATGACTTTGACTCATGAAACCATCATAACGATAGGGATAATGTAAATATATGTTCCACCCAAAATGCTCTTGGCCCCTAATTAAGCTAGCTTTGCATTCTCTCTCTCTCACCTGCCATGAACAGGTCACCACGTATCAATTGCCTGTCACTATGCATTTGCTGGCATTCTCCAGATTTGTTTTGTTTTTTTGGTAAGTGGAATTGTAAAGTGGGACCCACCCATTTTATATTACTGGGTAAAGGTCTATTTGTGAATAACCTACCATAGCTTAGTTTTTTATTAACTTTTGATGATGATATGGATTGTTTTCTGATTTTGCCCATAACAAATCTACTAGGAGTACTTATACTTCTGTGCAAATATTTAGGTGAACATATGCTGTCATGTCTCTTGGGTCATGTCATACAGTAATTGTACATTTTATTTTACTTGTTTTTATTGTTTAGTCATGCAATTTATATATATATATATATATATATATATATATATATATATATATAATGGTCACATTCATCATAGGGAATTTGTACCTGTACCTTATATACTTCTCTTTTTTCCCATTGCCCTCCCCTCCCTTTAAACTCTCTTCTCCTTATTTACAAAATTTTTTTCACTTTATCCTCCTTTTCTTGTTTTTTTCTTTTCCCTACCTCCCTTGCAGTTCCCCTTTCTTTTTAAAAATTTCTTCTTATTTCACAGTACCTATTATACCTGTTGGTTCTTATTTACACTCTCAGTTCTTACATCAAAGAGACAATGCAGTATTTACACATGTGGGTACAATTTATTTCACTTAAGAATATGATCTCAAGGTCCATCCATTCGGCTATGTCTCAAATTTATCCTTCTTTATGGCTGAGTAATATTCCATTGTATTAAAAGGATGCATCTTTTTTATCCATTCATCAGTTGATGGACATTTGGGTTGCTTCCAAGATTTAGCTATTATAAACTATGTTGCCATAAGTAGGTGGGTACTATATCACTGTTGTATGATGCTTTTAATTCTTTGGAGAAGATATCAAGAAGGGAAATAGCTCCATGAAATGGGACCTCTAGTCCTAGTTTTTTGAAGAATCTCCACACTGATTTCCACAGTGATTGCACCACTCAACACTTCCAGAGACATTGCATAAATATTCCTTTTTCCCTAGAACCCCACCAGCACTTGCTATTGGCTGATTTCTTGATAACAGCCATTCTTTCTGGGGTGAGATAAAATCACAACATTATTTTAATTTGCATCTCTCAAATGACCAGTGATATTGTACATTTTTTCATATATTTATTTCCCATTTGTATTTCATCATCTGAGAAATGAGTATTCACCTCAGATGCCCGTTTTTGGATTGGATCTTTAACTTTGGAGTGGTCTGATCTTTTTCAATTCTTTGTATGTTCTGGATATTAATCCTTTGTTGGAGGAACAATGAGCTAAAATTTTTTCCCACTCTGTGGATTCTTTTTTCACTCTGTTGGTGATTCTTTTTGCTGTGCAAAAGTTTTTTTTTAATAAGATGAGATCCCAGCTGTTGAGTCTTTGTAGTATTTCCTGTGCAATCAAGGTTTGTTCATGAAGTTTTACCTATGGTTATGTCTTCAAGAGTTATACCTATTCTCTTTTCCAGGAGATTTACTGTTTCTGTTTAAATACCTAAATCTTTGATACATTTAAATTTTAGTTTAGTGCATGGTCATAGACAAGGTCTAGTTTTTGTCTCAGCATATGGAAAACCAATTTTTCCAGTGAAAGTGTTTTGTCTCTTTGTCAATGATAAAGTGGCTGAATGTGTTTGGATGGTTTTTTGTTTGTTTGTTTGTTTGTTTGTTTTTTTGCATCTTCCATTCTGTTCCATTGATCCTTGGGTTTTTTTTTTTTTGCCATTATCATGTTGTTTTTATCACTGTATCTCTGTAGCATAATTTCAAGTGAGGGACTTTGATATCCCTTGACCTGTCTTTTTTGTCCATAACTGTTTATGCTATTCTAGGTCTCTTCTGCTTCCAGATTAATTTTAGAAAAGTTTTCTCTAGTTATGTGAGGTGTGCTAATGGTATTTTGATTGGGATTGCATTAAATCTGTATAACAATTTTGGAAGCATGGCCATTTTCACTGTGTTGTTTTTCCCACCCAAGAGTAAGGGATATGTTTCCATTTTCTGATATCCTCTATGATTTTCTTTTTCAGAATAATGTAGTTTTCAATGTAGAGATCTTTTACTTCCTTTGGTAGATTGATTCCTAACTTTTTAATTTTTTGCTATTGTGAAAGGTGTTGTTTCACTAATTTCCCTTTCAATGAATTTGTTATTTGTGCACAGGAATACTATTGATTTTTGAGTGTTGTCCTTGTATCCAACTGTGAAATTGAATTTGGTTATTAAATCTAGATGCCATTTGATGGAGTTTTTGAGATCTTCTATGTAGAATACATCATCTGTAAATAATAATAATTTAACTTCTTTCTTTTTTATGATTTAGATTTCAAAATCTTTTCGAAAGTGGTTTCTTTTTATTCCCAATATACACCTCAAGACATTCAGTGGATGTCATAAGGTCATCTTAATTTCAGCTATCCTAGCATTGCTCTGAGATGTCTAGTTGCTGTCAGATGTTGAATTGCTGTATAGTGCCTCATGATGCTGAGCATCTTTTCATGGTTTATTTGCAACCCTAAATGACATTGCTTGTTTACATATTGCTAAGCTTTTGTATACTCTGAAAAGAAGTTCTCAATCAAATACGAAATTTTGAACATTTTATGACAAATTTAAGAAATTTCTAGATATTTCTCCTACTGTATTTTATCTTCTGACTTTCTTTTTATAATTAAGTTTATTGGTACATTTTAGATATACTTAAGGATATTTTAATAGCTAAAGATTTTAATTTTTATTTACTGGATTATCTTTTATTATATGTTAGAAACATTTCCTAGGCATGAATAAAAGGGTTCTTTTCCTGTTTTCTTGTCACAGTTTTATAGTTTAACTATTTCACTTGTTTGGTGACCTATTTCCATTGAATTTTGTACAGATTTGAAGACATAGCTACCTTCCTATCTCTTGCCCTCTTCCTACCCATCTCTTCCTTTCCTCCTTTTCTTCCTTCTTTCCTTCTTTATTCATTCTTTCTTTCTTCTTTTTCCTATTATAGGTACTCAATTCTTCTAACTTCAATATTTGAAAAGATTATCATCTCTATTTAAATTGCTGTCTTCATGAAAAGATAAATCAATCATGTGATTATTTATGTGTAGTCCCACTTCTGGGTCTCTATTGCACTGTATTGTTACTTTTGCCATTACTGCTGTTTTGATTAATGGAGATTTATAGGGTATATTCAAATCAGGTGGAGTATACAGACTTCTCTGTTTTATATGAAGTTTACATTTTCAAAAAATTGCATCGTCAGAAACCTCACCTGTTCATTTGTCACTTTCATATAATGGTGAATTAAATTTACTGAAAATTTGATGAGAAATTTATCAAAGTTCATCCATGTTCATAAGTAATGTTGGCCTATGGTTTTCTTTTCATATAATAGGTCTTCCTATATTTGGAATTAGAATAATGCTAGTTTTGTACATTGCTTATATCTTCAGTTTTCTGGATGAAAGTTGGTATTAGCTCCTCATTAAACTTTTGAAAGAATTCACTGATTAGGCAATTTCACAAGCTCATACTTTTCTTTAACTTCTTAAATATATGGGTATAATAGTAAAGAATATTTTAATATTCTTCTCTGCTAATGTTATTATCTTTTAGAATCAATTTTTCATTAATTTTGTCTCACATAATGGCTCTACTTGCAGGCCACATAATGTTTTAATTTGACGGCAGATACTAAATTTCCATTTTACTTTGTGAGATGCTAATATACATATACGTATATCCAAATGTGCCCTTTAAGTCTTCTTGAGCCTTGGTTTATGATGCAAATTACTTAGAAACACATCCTTGATCCTTTAAAATTTGAATGGAAGCTTTGTTGGATGGTTCCTGGCAAGCTCTTAGTCTAGGTTTAATTTTGCCCAGTACTTAGGCAATGCCTATTCTGAGCATTCTACTTAATGACTTATGTACAGTGAAGGCTTGTCTCCTCTGAATTGTGGAAATACAAACTCTCTTTATCACTTTTTAATCACAAAGGATTGTTCTGACTCGTCCGTTTCTGAGATTCTTTGTCAGACCCTGCATAGATTCTCATACACATGTACTTATAGGTGTAGAACTCATGTGAAAGCTTGAAAAGAGTGCCATGAAAACTTCAAAGTCTCTATTCTTCTCTTCTAGAGATTATTGCTATACATTCACTGATATGCAATATTTATTTTACAGATACACACACACATTTCTACTTATTTGTTCAAAGGCAGAGGCTAAATGCATTCCCTCATGCCATCATGGCAAATAGATGTGTTTATTACCTTTAATGAGATAACACACTACATTCAGAGCTATTTATAAAATGTATTTCTCCAGGGGAAAAATATTTCTTGCAAAGCACCCTAAGCACAGAGAGGAAGTTGGTACATCTTAGTGAGGAAAAGAAGAAGGAGTCACAAGCCATTAGGTTAAACATCTTTTTCCAGGTTTCACAAGCCTATTTAATTACTCTATTGACATTCATGTCTTCAGATTATAAATTCAATGCCTGGTGTGTAACTTGTAGTTTATTAATGTATATTTTCAAATTGGAAACTTTAAAATGCCTCTTATTGATAATTATATTTACTCAGTATAATTCACCATGTACCTAAGTATCTTATCTGATTCAAATTCCATGACACATCTGATGAGTTAGAATCAAGGTATTTTGACTCCTTTTAGATAGAGTAACAATTTGTGACCAATGAGACATCAACAGACCTCTAGCAATGACCCATACGAGTCAGAACAGAAATTTGAACAGGCCGCCCTGCTCCTGTTCCAATGCTCTACCTACTTGCCTCCCTTGGTTATGTAGACAACTGTATTTAATTACGCCTTTTAGGTCAAATTCTGAAGTCTGTCAGTGCCAACTTATTGGATCACAAAATGTTCAATACATATACATGAGATACAGCCCTAATTGTCAACTGACTTTACGTAATAAAGATATATAACATGAATTAACTATCTAAAATATTATCCACCTTGACCAGACCTAATTTATCTAATATAAGTGATTTCTTTATGCCTGTGATGATGCTCAATTCATGAAATTTCATAAAACATAAACAAAGTAAGATACTGCCTCCATTTAAGGAAACTTGTGAAAAGTCAATGTAATTTCTTCTTTTAAAATTTTGTTTTCTTTTTGCTGTAGGTTTTAAAAACATCCAGCTCTCTACATTTATACAAAAGAACACTGCATAATCTTTCCAGGTGGGATAGCAGTTAGTGGACACTGGAAAGTTACAGCAGCACCATTCTTCACGGGTGTCCCAGGCATTTCTAGTCTCAAGAATTATTTTACATCGTCTCAAATTCCCAAACACAGAGAAAATCCATGAATTGAACCCTTATGCTATACATTTTTAAAAACTTCCCTTTAGTAACAAAATATCATGCTGCCTATGATATGACTTCCCGAAAAAGAGAACTGTCCCCGGCTGCCTCACTCCATATAATATGTAGGCAAAGCAGCCTGTGGTTATAGTTTAAAAACATACTTTGAATTTTGTGACCACACAAATTATAATTCTCATTATGGGGACTTGTCTGGGGTCTTTTATTCTTTCAACAGATTGGAGATAAATAGATAGTAACAAACAAAATCCATGTTTTCACCAAGAGTACCAAAAGTTTAAAAGTTAAAAGTTATACTAGCTCAACAATCTTCCTAGACAGAGGTTAAGAGTCATATTTCATATGAACATTTAGCATAATAAATAAATAGAGTAACTCTGGGCTTACTGCATATTAACTAAGCTGGTCAGAATAATTGCAATTCAGATGTGTCTCTTAAAAAACAATATTCTGCTACGTAGAATGAAGAATCCTCTGCCTCTACGGTAGGTGGGTCTTCATTTTGTGAGAGAAAGAAATATACCCCCAGATCACTTGGGAAAAAAAGGAAAGTGAAACCAGGAAGTCATCGAGGGCCAAGGAATCTCCGGAGATATCCTACTAGACATCTTTCTTCATCATATCCATGCAGTCTTGGTCTCTTGGTTTCTTTGATTCTCTCTAGACGTTATCTATTGTCCTTCTTCTTCTGCGTACTTTGAGCCTCTGGTCCTGTATCTTTCAATTGTATTTCTTCACACTCTTACAAGTGTTTCTAAGAACAATGAATGAGTCTCTCTTTCATACGATTGTCTTTTAATTAGTGATGGGAACTTAGTGAAGTAGCCTGCAATAGTTGGTAAAAGTGACTTATATAAATCGGTATTGCCCTCAAAAGATTTTCTAGATTAATCTTGAGTGTCCGATATCTGTTATAGAGAAATCATCACTGCACTATTGTTAGTGAGTTGTACAGCTTTCAAACTAAGGCACCAAGATGTGTAGGATGCAATAAGATTTACCAAAAATGTTAAATGGTAAGCTTTATTAGGTTGAAATTTTGCATTCATATACAACATGTATGGTACTTTTAAATTATTCATAAGACTTAATAATGTTTCCAGCATAAAAGTTAGAAAGCTATATTTTATTTTATTTATTTTTATTTTAAAGAAAGTAGTAAAAAGAGAGAGCAATAACAACATACCAACATCACAGATATAAATGAAACAAAGCAAGAACATTAAAAGTGATACAGGGTTTCAAAACAAAATGATAGGAATTAACAATGGTTGTCATATTACATATTGTTATGTTCAACTACGTTGCTCAGATTACCAGATGTAAGAATGGAAGTTTGTCCAAACCAGTAAAGAGAATTAAAAAATAATTATTAAATAAAACATTAGAGATTATGAGTTTCACTAGACAAGATAGTAGGAATTCACCAATGGTTGTTCCATTGCATATTGTTCTCTTCAAATCAGTTGCTCAGATTAGCAGACATAAGTGTGAAAAATTGGTCAAAATATAAACAATTTTAAGCATATATATGTATATAGAAGAATAGCTGGGATAAGTGTACTGCTGATGTCTCAAGGTAAATTGGAAGCTATATCTTAAATGCACTGTCCATTTCAATTTGATTTCAGAGTTGTCAAATAGTACACTTCACATGAAGGGTCAGGTTGTATACCTTTGGGTAACTTTATATGCAAGATCTTATATCCACTTTAGTTATTCCAATGCACAGGATACACTCCTCTCCAGCTAGTTTATAGTTTGCAAACAGAAACAGATTTCTCCTCTTGTCCATTGACCCTCTGAGCAAGATGATAGAAATTGAAACTTCCCAACAAAATTATTTTTAAGGCATAATTATGCCGGCAGTATAAAATAAGACTTAGTTGGAAATAAGACCTAATAATATTTAAATTCTTGAGTGATACCCAAATATTAAATTAATTTGAGGCAGAAAAACATAATCCTGTATCACATGGCTTCTATCCTTGGTGTCTTAGGAAAAATGACAGCCCTTAATACTTACAAGCATTATGCCCTTTGGTAGTGAACACGTGAGTTTTGTTCAGCAATTTTTAACTTATCTTTCCCCAAGCCACAAAGAAGAAGTATTTCTCTTCTATGTTGGAGCCTGGTAATATTATAGGGCTTGCTTTGGCTGAAGAAATTTGAAAAGGGTTATGAAGCACCTCTCCAGGTAGAAGCCTTAAGAGTCAATTCATCTCCTTTGGTTTTCCTGCACCATCAGTCACCCAACTAGTGTTCAGATAAACCTAACATCAGCTGGGTCTTGGAGGATCTATGGGAAACAAAGCAAGCATCTGAGCATACAGAATGAGGGAGAATTAAGCTTTTGTTTCATTGATGCCATTCCAATTTTAAGATTTCATGGCTATGGTTACATAGCATCATTGGGAGGGATGCACACAGCATGCTCTTGTATGCCACCCCTCACGATAGCCACCAAACAGAACGGAAAGGAGCTATGTCAGTAACAAAGGAGTTAGTTGAAAAGTTAAAAGAAAATTCTGGCTTCATAAGTATTGCAAAGGTATTTCAAAACTAAGATACCTTTCTACTTTCAAAAATATTCTTATTGTTTCAGGAAAAGAAAAACCTGGATTTTCTATTCACAGTTTCATCATTTGCAGGTTCCTGGTATTTCAAAGTTCAGGTTCTTACTGGCAAAATGAACCCATTTGCTTTACAACTCTGACTCAAACTTTGCCTGAACCAAGAATCAGACTTAGAACAAATTAGTAATTAAATAAATACAGAGATGACAAAGAGCTACAAAGTACTTTTCAGGAGTCTCTCCACTCTGACTCCTGGCATATTAGCTTTTATCTGTTAATCTACTTTGTGCCTTTTATATCATCAACATAATTGCCTGGAAGAATCCTTTTATCCTTTTTAGAAAGTTCATACTCCTCCACTCGAAGCCTATTGGATGTTGGCATAGTCAAAACATCGATGACCATTACGTTCCTACCTCAATTTCTGCCATTTCTTAGCCTTTTAATAGAGAAACCTTGTATGTTTTAACAATTAAATATGGCCTCCAAAGTATTATAACAAGTTTTACAACCATATTAGCCACTCTTTTTTTAAGAAAAGAACATCTCAGAAAATAATTAGAGTAATAAACAAAAGGCCCTAGAAAGCAAAGGCATCAAATGCTTCTGATCAGATGGTCTCAAGAATATACATGAATCGTGCCACTTACTTTGGGATCTATTGGAGAAATGTAATTAGCATGCATTGATGAGAATACTGCTTTCTTTTTATAGGAAAGGCCAGTGGGCTGAATACTGACGTCCTCCCAAATTCTGTATTTTGAAATCTAAACTTTACAGTGAGGGTATTAAACGCTTGTGCTTTGCAAGGTGGTTAGGTTGTGAAAAGCAGCTATAAATGAGATGAGTATCCTTGTAATCTGAGAGTTAGTTTAACTCATGCCACTAGTACTTGAGACCTAGCAAGAAGGTGTGTCCTTGCAAGGCAATTAATGTGTTGGCACTTGGCTCTTGAATTTCTAAGTTAGCTGAGAAACAATTGTCTATTGTTTAAGCCATGAAATTTTTGCTGTTTTGTTATAGTAGCCCCGTGAACCAAGACACTGGAAACTGCACATAAATCACAGCAATAACATAGGGATGATTTTCAAGTAGAGCACTCATCTCCTTCCATTATCTTATCTATACATCCTCGGAAACCCACCAGGTAGTTGCATAATTTGTTCTGTTAGATGTCAAAGCTCTGAAAGCTTCCTCAGCTCATTCCAGTGAGGACATAATAATTTTGATGATTTCTGAATGATCTTAAGTAACGTTTCAGGTTAACAATACATTTTTCCTGCAATCCCCAAGGACAGATTGTTGCAAATCTTTCTCTTTCCTACCCTCAGTACTTAAACTAGAGCATGTAAAAATTTTCTGTTATATTCTTTCCATTTGTCCTTTTACAAATTGGATTAGTAGCAGCATTAAATCACTGGAGCACAGATTAATAAGTGTAAGTTAAAATTTTTCACAATGGATGAACATCTCCATGTTCAAAAAAACAATGAAACCCTGATTCTATCAGTAAATTATGCATGTATAATACAGAACTCTGAAGAGAATGTTACTTTTAATGACATGCAAAGAAATCATGCTATAGAATATAGTTATAAAATTCTGAGAATTCAAAGTCTTATTTGTGAATCAAGAGTTGAACTTGATTATCGTATCTTTGCCAAATACTTTAGATTTGGTAAAAAGCCCTATCTTATTATAATTTCTTTTAATGTGATTTCTAATAATTTAAACAGTGTAACATCATACATAATACATGTCAATATACTGTGCCAATATAGGATGTGATATAGCTATACTCTTATATTTAAGATGTATGAACTCAATACATCCTGTTACCCAATGCAGCCAGGAAGACATTTGTGAAGAAAGTTTAATGCAGTACTCTCAAGAAAAAGTTGCTTTCATTGGTTTTCAGAACATTTCCAAACCGTGATTAAATTATTTTTAATATAGTCACTTAAGGTGAGAAGAATATTAATTGGAAAAGAAACAAATGCTTTGTAATAATAATGTGTGTTAAGTAAAAGATCAACACAGTAAACAAGTGACAAAGGTCCTAAGTAGCAAAAATTTAAAAGGCCTATGTAAAGGTCCATTTGAGTCCATTCCCTTCACCCTTAAGGAAAATACCAATGATACTAATAGATATAATAGTATTGATAATTGTGGACATAAATATGTAACTTTGTAAGAAGCTACGGTTCTTTTAGGTGGAGAGAATAAATTCAGAACATCGTGATCAATTCTAATGAGACTTCAGATCCTCACAATGCTTTCAAAGAAGCTGCCCTCTTTCCCCATTTTTATAAAGAAATTGAGAAATGTGAAAGCTTTGCAAAAAGAAAATATAGGCTGGCAGGAAGAAATTCTATCTTGTTGGGTCTCTGAAACAGCGGAGGACTGAACACTTGTAAACACGGTACCTTGAGCAATAGTTGCCTTATGGCTTGTAGTTTGAGGCCAAGAATAGCACGATAAACTTAGAATGTGTTTATCTCTTGGCAGCTTCGTTTTACTTGCAAGCTGGGAGGGACAAAGACCAACAATTTTCCACCTACAAAGTGCATCGAAACTGGCAGAGAACTGAGTGAGTAAATCATATTGAGCCTCCGGATCACAGCCATTCTCAAAGACAGATGGACAGTTTTGGAAAGGAGGGTGATTCAGCCAAAACCTAAAGGTGCTTATGGTGATAATGTCCTGGAGTTGGGGCGTGGGAGTGGAGGCAAGCTTTAATTTGGAGACTTCACATATATTTAGTGCTATTTTAAGAGACAAGTGATATGTGTACAAATTCTGATAATTCCACATTTACTGCTGGTTGAAAACAGGTAAAAGTTTGCAGCTTGCTGGAAAACCTGTGTTTTTCTCCTGAAGACAGACATAGCTAAGCAATTTTTCCAAATACATTTTTAGAATTTCTTTCATCTGTTTCATTCAATGGTTTAATGTGAATTCTTTAATGATTACAACTAGGTAGAGTTTAATATTTTATTTTCAAATTTCTTAATTTGGGAATCACCTTAGTTAATTGAGATTGGTTGAAGAGAGAGAAGTTTGGGTGCTGTAAGTTTTTCAAGACTAAGGAAAGGAACTCCTTGTTACAAGGTTTGAGACATCTGTTGAAGTTGGATTATTTGTGTATTAGGGGTGTTATGTTTCAAATCACGGAGATATTTTTAGATCATGAAACACAATTCTTTTTTTAACCCACTGGGTTCATATTTTTTTGTTTTCAATACAATCCTCTTGTGCTTTAAATTATACCTTACTCCCCAAGATTATGCTGGAATAACAACACTTAGAAAGTGCAGGAAAAATCTGTTGGTATCCAGATCGTTCCTTTTATGCATACAATATAGTTCAATTTGACAATGAGATGAAATTATGTATATTATCGTAAGGAATAAAGAGCAATCTGTTTCTTTTCATAAAACCACTATGATTAAAACAAAGGTGAAAAATAATGTCAGAAGGCAAATTAAATTTGATCACTGATCATTCAACTCAGAAAATTCTGTTTGAAATTTCTTTCAAGAAGAGTAAGAAAAATGATTTTGCATACCTTATTTATACTATTAAAAAGTAGATTTGTGAAGTGAAAACAGAAATGGCCAAAGCAGAAGATATGCAGAAATAGATTCTAAATAGTTCTGCGAATGACTCACCAATTTTTTTCCAGACAGTGGTAAATTAACATATTTTACATCCAAAGTAAAACTAATGCAATTGCACCAGCCAAATTCTAATTCCATTGCCTCACCACATGTCCAGAATAATTGTTTGTTTTCCTCCAAAAAATATTTCCTATGTGTACCTCTCCCAACCTCATGCTGGAGTTTAAATCCTGAAAAGAATAGGTGGTTCTTTTTCTACTTGGGTAATTCAACCCTTAGTCTGTTGAAGAGATTCAACCCAACCCAGGCCAGTATTACTATATTCTTTCTTCTGTTTATTGTACACCCTGAGTATATCAACTTGTTCTGTTCAAATCAGACCACTACATGCAAAGGTTCTTTATGTGTTAACTTGGGTTCATTACTGGTCAACTGAAAGGACAAATAGAATTTTGAATGAGAATTGGCCTAACATTTCCTTGCTGTAAAGTTGAATTAATTTTCACCCAAAGTGAATTATGTTAACTAAACTTTGTTGTTTGTTCTGGTTTTCACAAAATCGCTCTTTAAATATCAGCATTTTAAGTACTACAGTATCATACAGAGTTGATGGAATCAAAATGGAATTCCTTTTAAAAGAATCTGGAAGTGAAGATGCTTCTGTCATATTTAATATTCTTAGTGGTCTTTACCTTGTCTTCCCTACCTCCCCTTCCACTTACTGGAGAAACGACAGTTTCCACATAAATAGTACTCCCTCCCCAAAGGAGCAAATTTTTCAAAATGAGTCAGAATCCGAGGGAAAAAATAAGGCAAAGGAATCCTAAAAATAATTCTCAAAATATTTGTCAACAATAGCAACAACACAAATTTTCAGAATTAGGAAAAGAGATACAAGAATTTGCCCCCCATGTGGAGGCTGTGTGTGCCTGAACACATTCCCTTGAAGGAAGGAACGTCAGTGATGATTCTTGTCACACAGCGCTTGGAGATTCAGGTTCTAATATGGAAAGGGAAATATTCAGGAATCAGTAAGGGAATGTGAAATGGGTGGGAATAAGACAGCAAGTGCTTCTTCTCTTTGAAAAGACAGAAACATAAAAGGATTTTGTCACAGCCACTGTGGATTGCAAGAAAAGAGGAAATATTGCCCATGTTCTGAGAATGTGCAGTTCTGCCAGGGAGCAGTACATGAAGGGAAGAGAGAGAGATTGCTTTGTCATGGCACTAATTCCAAAAGGGTCTTGAACTCTCAGGAGAAGTAGACTTTCTTATCTACACTGAACTGAGTAACCTGTTGTTCTGGCTTTTATTGTCCTATCCTAATATAAATAGAAGCTTTGAAAAGTTTGAGAGGATGAAAAGTTTCTCCTCCCCTCTGTGCCAGAGATGACATTCTGCCAACTACCTCTTAACATAAAACGGTAGAATCCCATCCAATGAGACTAAGTGAGATGAGTGGAATGTAAAACTTCAGTGTCCAGTACAAACTTAGCCAGCAAACACTTTCCACTTAAAAGCTTCTTGCTGCTGAACAAACATAACCAGTTCCCTTGAAGATTATTTTAGCCCTCATTGCTTTTGCACAAAGATCCCTCATGTTACTTTGAGATTATCCCTTTGTTGCACTGAGAACAGGCCATCTCTATCTGAGGAGGATGAGAAACCAAAGCCACTGATACAGGCTGAAAGTCTGGCTCTGGACCATGTTACTGGAAGGAGGGTCACATGTGGACCAACACTTTGCCTTGGCTGTATAGCACCTGCACCTGTGTTTTATGCTAAGAAAATATTTCCATCCCTGGAAATATTTAACTGTTGAAATTCAAAACACTGAAGACAACTCTATAACTTGTTGTGTTAGTTCATTTTTACACTGCTGAGACAAAATACCCAACACCCAAAGTTACAGAGAGAAAGATTTATTTGGTTTACAGTTTGTAGAGGGTTCAGTCCATATTGGCTGCCTCCAAGAAAGGGTGGCATATGGCAGAGGGGCAGCTGTTCACGGCTGCAGAAGACAGCAAAAGCAACAAGTAAGATCAAAAGAGAGATGACTCTTTCTGTATCTTGTATTTTATCCAGGATGCTGGGAGTAGGGCAGGGCCAATCCAATCAGCGGAATGATCCAGCAGTCGCCCACCCTTAATCCTAGCACCCGTAATCCCAGCACTGCACTACGAGTCAGTCACAAAGTCTAGATCCAGCTGCCTCTGAAAAATCCTCATTTGAAATTGCATGAGGTTTTTGGGGGACATCCAGACACAAACCATAACACTTGTGTTAAGGGTCTGATTATTCTACCTTTGTGGAGAATTCCAGCTCTACTCTAGCTTTTTCCTCTTTGGTACTTTTATTTTTTACCTAGATTCTATCACCCACCTTCAACCTATGTTTCTGTTAACCCCTCAACCAGTGAGATTATAACCTGAGTAGCCAACGGGAACAGAGGTGCCATGATCACATAGAAATGATCGAAGATTAAAAGTTATGCCAGCTTTACCTATTGTGAATTTCTTTTTCTAAAACTAAAGTTTAATACTTTTCTCTGGACTCAAAACATAGTAAGTCAGTCCTTGGAAGTAGAAACAAATGACCTGAAAGCTAAGCTTTTGAAAACTAACATGCCTTTTTGCTAAATAAAAACATGGAGCAGTCCATATAAAAGGATAGTTTCACCATCTTTTTTAAATTTCTAAAAATGGCTCACTGCATGCCAATGTGTCTTGAAAACAGTATTTTAAGCAATGGTTAATTTGTCTGTCCCAAAAGAAAAAATGTTTTCTTAATGTGTGTGTGTGTGTGTGTGTGTGTGTGTGTGTGTGTGGAGAGAGAGATACACACACACACGATAGGACAATATTTTCATGAAATATCTTTGTGCAAATGCATTTTACATATTTAAAGGCCACATAGTATTCAATCGCTCTTTGAGTATATTAATATAAGTACACTTAATATAGTTTCCTGCATATATCCTGTGGCCTTCAGAGTTTCCCTTTCTTGCTTCATCTTCCTTATTACTTCTTACTAAGTCTTCTCTTCCAATAACCCTTTTCCTTCTCCATCCTCTACCCTTAAATCCACCTCCAGTCGGTCCCAGGGAAGGTTAGATGAGCTGGCCAAAGCAGTCTTGATTTTGCCCTTGCAGTAGGTAAAACCATGTATGCAAACGTTTTAGTGGTATACAGTCTCTTACTGTACACCCAATCCCTTGAGTCCTCTGTCTCTGTAAGGCGTAGTCTGAGACTTGTGTTTGAAAACAACGAACAGGCAGCTTCTATGCTTACTTCTATTCTGTTCAGTTATAGGCATAAGTAATCAAAGAGAGATGAACTTAAATTACTGCAAATACTGTGAGAACACAATGAGAAATGATCCAGTAATATTTTGCAGTAAACTTCAATGATTACTCCAACTCTTTAATGCTATAAAATTTGTCATAAATGTATTCAACACAGTTCAAATAAAAAAAATTTGGTCTTTTTGAGATAGGGTCTCACTATGCAGTTCAGGCTGACCTTGAGCTCACTTTGTAGCCCAGGCTGGTCTCAAATTCACAACCATTCTCCTGCCTCAGCCTCCTGAGTGCTGGGATTACAGGAGTGCACCACCACACCCAACCCAAACAAGTATATTTGGATGATTTGAGTGTTGTCACATTGGTCACCGGAAAACTGACTTTCATAAAATTAATCTACAGCTGTATAAAAGGATATAGGACAAGAAAAAAAGGCAGTTTACCCTCTCCCCTACCCATCTCCAAAACCCACATCTCTGTTTACGTAACGGAAGAATCATACCTTCAGGTTACAAATTATTTAATTAAATATGCACAAAGAGTATAAGATAAATGCATATAATCTGTGAAATCTATATCACCATTTATTGAATACTTTTTCTGTGTCCAGAATTGTTCAAAGCAGTTATCCCATTTAAAATCAAGATAACTCTCCCAACCAGATGTTATTATTTTTGTGATACAACTGCCATTTAAAAATTTTCATTGTGCATAAATGGACCTATCCACTAAAATAAGAAAGGAATAAACCTGGGAGTACTGAGCTCCTCCTCTTCTGTCTCTAAACATTATGCAGAGAAATTCTGAAGGAACAATATTCCATGTAAGATAACATTAGCAGACTATGTATAAATTATAAAGAAATCTGATTTGTAAGCATTAACATTATTTTAATAGACAAATGTGAGATTTGGGAGAATGTATTCATGGAAGGATTACAATTATTTTCCAGAACAGTCACTTTTATTTTGGTGCCTAGAAAACAGAGAAAGAGAAATGTCTCTTCGTTGCTATGAGGGTAATTAAATTTATAAAGCCCCTAGCACCTTGTCTTGCACAATGAAAACTCCAAAATATAATTGAAATAATATACTAATACTATTAATAGTTAATACTATTAAGTACTATTTTATTACTATTTGACAGTATTCAGTGTTTGGACATGATATAGGCTAGTAGAAAACATACCACGGGTGCTTCATATTTTTAAAATAAATACACTTATAAAAATATTTGTAAGCATCATTTTGATGAATTTACACCTTTCCATTTCCACAGGCACAGACTCTAGCTGAACAGGCTTTAGTTCTCCCAGATGTGAATAGGTATATGTTGATTGAAAGTGTTGTGGCAAATATTCTCCCATGTGATCTGCATGTTTTCAAACTCATAAAGCACATAATGTGTTTGTAGACACATGCGAATATAAGTGTTAGAAATACAGCAATTTTCCTCTTATTCAGAATCAAGTTTTCTGGGGACAGAGAGAAGAAAGAACTTTTATTTCTGAAGCTTTATCTTCACAGTAAGTTTAAATAGAGAGAACTGACTGGGAGAATGAAAAGCACACAGAGCATTAAAACAAGTAAAGCTGACCTTGAATCTGGAAAACATCTGAGATTTATTTTCAAAATGTATTAGAGAATTAAAGAGCTGATAAATGTTTTCATGTGATATATACAAAATAGGGAAATATTTAGTATAATACTGTGAAAGTTTTTCATAAAGATAGTGAACATATTTACACATAATTGTTTAAAGGTAAAATTCAAAAATTTTACTCATGTATCTTTATTATCATTAGGAAATAACTTTACTCAACCTGATAATAGTTTTTTCGTTTTGAAGAGCCATAAATATTTGCTGTCAATTGCTCAAGTAAAAAAAAAATTATTGTTCAAAGTTATATAATAATCCTGAATCTTTCATAACAGTTTAATTTCCATAAAATTAGTACTACAAAAATCTTGTTTTAGCCAGGTGTACACCACCCTTAATCCCAGCACTAGAGAGGCTGAGGCAGAAGGATCATTGTGAGTTCAATGACCCCCCTGGGCTACAAAGTGAGCTCAAGACCAGCCTGAACTACATAGTGAGAACCTGTCTCAAAAAGACAAAAATAAAAGCCCTTGCTTTTAAAAATTGCATAATTTCTCTTTTAACGTCATATGTCTCTAAAATCAGTATTTTGATGATTTAATTATAAATGAATCATAAACATGGATTATCTTTCATTGTATGACTCCAGTTATTAAAAATTAAGGAAAACATTCTTAGCATAATAGTTTAGTTTGAGCTCATCAAGAATGTTTAAAATACCGATTCTATATTTTACATAAAATACTTGAGAACGTTAAAACATGTAAGAAACATTTTTTTTCTTTTCAGATTATTTAACCTCATGACCAATGCAGAAGTTGCATACTTGTCATGCAAAATATACACGTGCGTCATGGGAGGTTGGCCCATCTTAGTGGCCCTTACCTGCCCTCCCTCACCTTCCCCTCTTCTATTCCTAGAGCCTTGCTAGCTGCAAAATGTCGACCTCCCCTTTTCTTACCATCTGTCCTTTAATTTGCTCTTTAAATCTTGTAAACTTTGGATCGAAATTTAAATTCCACAAACATATTTTTACATTCCATATTTCCTTACAAATTTTAGATTTCAAATATATTTTGTTATATTCTATTTTCAATTGGTTCCCATAGGCACATTATTCACGTAGTAAAATGGTGTGTAAGAATAACTGCATACTATAAACAGCCAACTGAAAAAAATACAGAAGTTTCATTTGAAGAAACACAACCATTTAGTCTTTTGGGAATGAACAACCATTGGGAATTAATAAATATTTTGCAATTTACAATAATTATATTCTGTCATCCCAACAAGTTACACAATACTTGAAACTGAAGGAGTGATACTATAAATGATTGGCAGAAAAAGAAAGTAAAGAATCGAAAGAAACAATGGAATAAAGATGCAAAATAAACTCAGAGTTTCTGTGCTGAAAATATCTATCTTTCCAATGCAAGTCCGCACCTCCATATAGATTCTTCTCAACACTGTGAGGTTCACTTAGCTTTAAAGAAAAATGGTTTGAAGTTATTGAAAAGAAGTATGTTGATGTGTAATGTAAGACTTTCACAGACGACTGTGGTGATACTTTCAGCAACTCTAGTACAGTATCATTTGTACACTCTAAATTTACCCATTTTAAGTGTACAATTCTGTCATTTTTAGCACATTTATGGAGTTGTAGAATTATCACCACAACTAAATTTTGGACTGTTTCCATTTCTACTCTTCTGCTCCCAGCAAACCTTTTGTGTCCATCTTCAATTAATCTGCTATTCTGTCGTTCCTCAGCCTCGATAACCACTAACATACTTCCTCATCTTTATAGTGTGTCATTCTGGGCATTTCACGTAGACGGAACTATACCACACGTCACCTCTTGCTTCTCTCTTCCTCCCCATCCCATCATGCCTTTGGAGTCCTTACTCATTTTGTAGCATACACCAGTAGTTCCTTCACTTTCATAAGTAAATTTTATTCCATCAGGCAGATATACCACATTTACTGACCATTCATCCATTGGTACACATTGAGCTATTTCCGCTGATTGGCTGCTATCAACATTTGCAACATGGGCTGGGGATATAGCTCAGTGGAATAAGCGCTTGCCTAGCAAGCAGAGGGTCCTGAGTTCGATCCCCAGTACCACAAAAGAAAAAAAAAATTTTGCGACAGGTTTTTGTGTAAACATATGTGTGCTATCATGCATGAGTATATATTCATGGATTCTGCTTCCTTGGATTCAACCAATCACTAATAAAAAACTATTGGAAAATCTATTGTTCCCAACTGAACATGTATAGATTGTGCTTTTATATTTACTCCCAAAGTATTTACATAGCTGTTAAATTATATTAAATATAATAAGTAATTCAGAGCTTAAGGCATAAAGGAATATGTGTGTGTGCATAGCACTATTTACTTAAGGCATCTGAGCATGCACAGATTTTGCCACTTGTAGGGAGACCCTGGAATCAGTCCTTCATTAGTGGGACACTCAGGGATACCTGCACCTAGAAGTGGAATTACCCTGTAATATAGAAATATTTTCTTTAATGTTTTGAGGAAATTCCACACTGTTTGGCAAAGTGACTGGATCAAGTTTAAAATCCCACCAGCGGGGCTGGGGATATAGCTCAGTGGAATAAGCGCTTGCCTAGCAAGCGCAGGGTCCTGAGTTCGATACCCAGTACCGCAAAAACAAAAACAAAAACAAAAAAATAAAATAAAATAAAATCCCACCAGCAATGTAAATGCTCTAATTTCACTACATCTTCCTCAGCATCCTAACGGGAGTTAACATTTAATCGTAGGGTTCATATACATCTCCTTGGTGACTAATAATATTAAACATCATTTCCTTTGCTCACCAGCCATTGATAAAATATTTATAGATATGCCTATTCATAAATTTTACTCATTTTTAAAACTTAGTTTATTAAAATTGTCTTTTATTTGTTAAATTACAAGCATTCTTTATATTATCTGGTTTTTAGTCCCTTATCAAAGATCAGGTTTGCAAACATTCCTTTTTTGTGAGGTTCTTCTTTTTCAATTTCTAGATAATCTCTGTTGCAGGACCAAACTTTGTAACTTTGATAAAGTCCAAGTTGGCCCTTTCCTCCTCGTGTCCTGGTTCCATATCCAATAATTCTTTTTTTAAAGCAATATAATGAAGAGTTTGTCTTCTATTTTCTTCTAAATGTTTTAGTTGTTGTCTTGAGGTATATGAGCTTACTTTGAGAAGTTGTGTATGATGTGAAGTCATGGTAGAATACCATCACTTTGCATGTAACCAATTATTTGAGTGATATTTGTTGTAAGATAATTCTTCCCACCATAGTATTGCCTTAGCACCTTTGTCAAAAAATAATTAAAGATTTATTTTTAGACTTTCATTTTTTCCCAATTAATTTTCACATCTGTTCTTATGCCAGCTTATGGTAAATTTTGATATCCAGGAAAAGTAAATTCTTCAAGTTTGTTCTTGGTTTCAAAAAAGGGTTTAATTGTTGGTCTTTTGCTTTTTCAGATAAATTTAAGGGCATCTTGCCAATTTCTATTAAAAAAAAATAAGGATTTGGCTGAAAGTATAGACCAACTTCAGAATAATTTGTGTGTTAACAACACTGGACCTGCTGTCTAAAATCATGAAATGGTTTTCCATTCAAGTCAATTTTTCCCTTAGCAAACTTCCACTTTTATTGAGTATGGGTTTGCAATTTTTCATGAATGTAGCTCTAAATATTTTATTTTATTGTGAATGCTACTAAAGCAAATTTAGGACTTTTTTTGCCAATGTATAGAAACAATTTGTTTGGATCTATTGTTACATATTTAGCACATTGCATTTATGTGATACACTTAGTATATGTTATTAAATTTATACATGATATATTATATATACAGTAGCTTATATCACTGCTATATATTGCTGGCTTTATTATTAGTTTTGGCAGGTTTCAGGAGATATTCGTTTGTGTTTTCTTAATAAGGAATCATATCAATTCTAACTAAAATTAGGTTTATATTTTTTTCTCCCTGTCTAAATGCATTCACTTTCTCTCTTCTTTTTTCTATTGAGCTGCCATTTTAGTTAGGTACAACCTCAATAGGTATGGGAACATCGATAGGTATGCACGTTCTTGGTCTATTTCTGATCTGAGAAGGAAATCATTAAGGCTTTCATCTGTACATATGATGTCAGCTGTAGCCCTTTTTATAGATGCCTCGACTCAAGATGAGGAAGTTCCATTTGGCTTTTTATATGATTCCTATTATTTTCCAAGAGTCTGGTGAGTCATCATTATACTTCCCTTTCATACTTTCACTTGGTTTGCTTTAAACTTCTTCATATGAATTATCTTAGTCTTTGTTAGTTAAGTCCAACAACAAGGTCTCCCAAAGAGAATCTCTGTTGATTATTTTCTCTGCCTAATGAATAGTTTAACTTTACTAACTCTTGAAATATTTTGCTATATTTTTTGAAATCTGGCATTTTATATAATTTTAAACCTGGCTTTTTAGAGAACACACCTACATTAATGTATCTAAGTGGTCAGCTAATAATTGCTAAGACATTTTGCTCAAATACCTCTCATATTTCCCCTTCATTTGTTCTTTTTAGAGCCAATATGTAACATCAGTCACATAAAAATCTTAAGCAAACATTGCTAAATGGGATGGCAATAACTACTGATGTATCTGTATGGGTCTCTTTATCTAATCTGTTTTACTTACGTATCTGTCTATCCAACCATTTTCTCCTGACTAGTTTTGTTTAAATAAAATAATGCAAGATTGGTTTGACATTCTGATATACATCAATATGATTTATTGTAATTTGCTGAAATATAGGGTAAGAAGAACTGCAATTGCATTTGTGCAGAGGCATTAAAATCATTTGACAAGATTTGATTCTCACAATATAATACAGGAGAAAATAAATTAGACATTGAAGAACTCATATAAAATTAAACTACAGTGTTGATGTATACAACTTAATTAGTAAGAATTATAAGAGAAGAGAAAAATTAGAAAAATTTGGCTTGTGTTTAAGTCCATGAGATAACAACGAGCAGTTGGCAGGGTACAAAGCGCTCATTGAGGAAGGCAGTGTTCTAGCTTTTGACATCCATGTTTGCATTGTGATAACTTATTGAGCTCTACAACTCTGTTTTATATATTTCCTCTATGTTTGTACATAATAGAAAAGATTCTATTCATTATGTTAATTGCAGTGATATTTTCTTGCATTGTATGTACAGGTCAAAACTTCAGGTTTACTTGAAAAATTACAATTTAATACATATCAATTATGGCTTTTTATATATAATATAATGCTGATTAAGAAGTTAAATATTTTGAGTTTATTATTTGTTTAAAAGGATGCAGTACTATATGTTACATAATTAGCATAGGATTCTACAACTGTAAGAAATTCGCTGCCGGGGCTCCAAATAGACTGTCTCTTCACCTAGGATCTACTTCATTTTGTGGCTATAAAGAAAACTTGAACTGCACCTGGAAAGGCTGGAGTATGCAATATTTTTGTAAAAGAGTTGATTAACACCTGCTTAAATATTTTCTTCCAATCTTTAATTAAACAGTTAAGGTAGGACTTCATTTTCTAGATATACAATCAGGCTGAGTCTGAATAATACTCTACAGCTGCTAATTTCCCTTTCCAAAGACAGAGTTAAACACTAAAAGGTTTTTTGCACTCTAAAAGAGGATATTGCAAAAGTGGGTTCTTCACTTTCTGAAAGAAACAAAATTATCAGGATAGAAAAAAACACATAAGGAGAAATAATTGCAACTTTTTAAAGCTGGAGATTATAAATACATAATTTTCCTCACCGTAGAAATGTCTAAGAAGTTCAGAATAACATCTCATTAAATTAATAAAATGATAAAGTAAGTAGATTTTCCCCATATATTACTAGTGGTGATTTAGAATATACTTTTAGAGCCTAAAAACAGTAACATCGATAAACTTAGCGACAAAATTCTGGTCTCACCGTCAGTAAGAAACAGAATGTACTAGAATTGTTTCCTCATTGACCTTTAGTGTTATTCGTATTCTAGAAATCAAAATAAATGGTTATAATATTTATTTTAATATTTAGAAAATAGACATATATTTTCATGAGCATATAATAATAAAGTTTTGAGGGACACTTCCTATTTCTTGTCCTTTCCCCGATTTGAAGAATTTTAGTGTTTTCTCCAAATCCTTGACATGTTTATTTTCTTTAGCAATAATACAAAGTATTTGATAAAGAGAAAAAGAGCAGGAGAAGTAGGAGACAAAGCAAAGACAGAGGAGGGAAAAAAAGAAGGTAAAAGGGAAGGAGAGCAAAGACGCAGAGCAGAGGCGATGGTTCATCACAGCGTCACAGGAGCTTTAAAGGTAACGGCCATGTTTCAGCGAAAGAGCAACACTCTACTGGTGATTTCCGAAGACAAAACTTCTTACTCCTTGTGTGTACATTGACTTTTCACTTGAGACACAAGAATAAGATGAGTGCATATGTTGCTATGAGAGCTGAAGCACTCAGTTCTGGATCCAGACCAAGTGTGTCTCAACTTCTTCACTGTGTGACCCTGGGCAAGTCCCTGGTCACTCTGTATCTCAGTTTTGCCAGGTATAAGATAGGGACAATTTTTCATACTTCATATGGTTTAGAGGAATAAGTGTGTTCATACGTTAAGGGATTTAAAACAGTACTCAACAAATACAATTTGTGTGAATATGCATTACTATTATATGTATGCAATTATTTTCATTGCTTATTAAGAAGGTTCATGTATTCGTATTTTGAGTAATTTCAAATTCCTGTTCCTTTAACTTCAAAATGTCATGCAACTCACACATGGCCGCTAAATTCTTATCTAGCACCATGAAGTAACATTGTGATTCATAGTTTATAATGAAATTATCCCAAGAAATATTTATTTACTTCATGCGAGTGCCATGAATACAAGAATGAATCCAGATCTAAAACCAGTTAAAATATAGCATCATATTTGAACTCATCAAATGGAAAGGATCTTAACCGGAGGTTCAAAGCGATTTAAGTGAATCATACAGTTTATCAGAACTTTGAACAAAAGGCTTAAAATAAAAAAACTAATTCCATCTGTCATGGCTTTTATCTAGATGACCCCCAAAGCCTCACATGTCCATAGGTGTGGCTTTTCAGATGTGGCTGGATCTAGGGTATGTGAATATGGACTAAGGGTGTGTAATAAATAAATTATTTCACTGATGGTTTTCACATTGTTCTTGATGTGAATAATGGAAAGATCAGTGTTGGGTGTGGGTGGCACTATCCAATTAGCCTGTGGACTGAATGGAATAAAGGGGTTGGGGGGTTCGCTGCTTCCTGCCAGCCACATCATAGACTTTCTGCTTTGCTATGACACCCTGCCTTGGAACTAGCTGCCAATGGACTGAAAGCTCTGCAAACTGTGAGCTAAAAGAAACATTTCCTCCTTCAACTTCTGAGTGTCAGGCATTTTGTCATTTTTTGACCTATTTATATAAATAATCTGCACTGAAATCATTTTAATTAATACCAAGGAATGTAACAGTCAATGAACCATAGCTAGCATACTAGAAAATCTTGCTGCATTTGTCAGCCTTTCGTTGCTGTGACTGAATGCCTGAGGGAAGTGACTTCAAATGTAAAGATTTATTTTGGCTCACAGTTTCAGAGGTCTCCCTCCATTGTCAGCTACCTCTGGGGCAGTAACACTATAATGGCGCAGAATGGAGGAAGACAGTCACTTCTGGGCAGCCTTAAACAGACTGCAAGAGAAAGAGCTAGGAATGAAGGAGACACAGACAACGCATAGGCCGCTATGATCTGCTTTGAATCCCTGGGACCACCTCCCAATCTTCATACACATAGAACTCACCAATGGGTTAACTCACCAGGGAAGCTCGCATCCCCCTAGTCCAATCATCTCCTCTGGCCCCACTGACTATTGCTGCCATTATGGGTATAAGCCTTCCATAGAGAAGCTTTGAGGGGCAGTTCATATCTAAACATGACAGTTACCATATGTTATCATTATATTAATTCTCTGACAAAATTATATGTTGCTAATATAATACATTGTGTAAAAATGGATAATGGTGCTAGAGTCCTCGCGCAGTCACAGAGTGGGTCAAGTTGCCTAATGGAATGGCTTCTTTATACTAGTTTCAGTGAAAGTTCCTCATAGCTTAACAAACCGAAGCTTAACAAAGGGCAATACTTTTAGTAATAATAAAGTATCAATAAATAATGAAGACATTAAACAAAAATATGAATGAATGATGAAAGAAAACTACCAGTAATACCAAAAGAAATCTAATCAGTGAAGAGTGCATGCAATTGCAGTGGATAGAATGTGTGTTCCACTGAGACCCATTACGGCTACTGCACCCCTACTGCTTGCATTGAGTGTGTTGACTATGAAGGACCCTGACTGCCTTCTTCTCTCAAGAACTAGCCACACCAGAGGAAAGCTACCATCACCGAGAAGGTGCGCTCTTGACCTCAGCCTCACACAGTTATAATTTCAGAAAAGCCAGACACTTTACCACTTTACCTTCTAGAGAACATACCCTAAGACATCAATCATTTTCCCTTTTCTCTTTAAACTTAATTAAGGAAAAACATATCTAGAATTTAAATCATTTGCAGGCAGCGTTCTTCAAATGATAGTCCCTACTAAAACAGTGAATAATTTTTTTGCATAATTATTTCAAAGGATGTTTTATAGTGTTCAAACAACACATGGACAACATTCCCTGTGTGTGTATATGCAATATGACTTTCTCAGTCACAGTTGTGTACAATATGCACACATACACAACATTTTGTCATATGATCCACTGGTTGAAATCAGCACATAGGCCATACACATTATACAACTCTAATCCTGCTCAGAAGGCTGAGGCAGGAGGATGAAGACTATGAGTTTGATTCCAACCTGTATTATATGGGTTACATGGCAATACCTTGTCAGAGGAAAGGGAAGAAAGAGAAAAAAGAGGAAGAGAAAGAGGCGGGGAGAGGAAGGAAGAGGTAGGAGGAGAGAAGAAGAAAAGGAAGGGAAGTTGGAAGAGGAGGAGGAGGAAGAAGGAAACACATTTAAATATGTCACCAGTTAAAATTACTTCTTTCCGAGGATTATTTGATTGCTATTCTTAATGGATCAAGGAATTCTGTAAATTGGATAAAATAAATTATGATGTATCTTTGTTGCCCAATAACTAAATTTTAATAAATATGAACCCATATTTATTGTGATGACTTGTAATATACTTTGATGATTTACAGGTTTACACCACTTCTTTGTAGGCTGAATAAATTGCGAGTCTTTTCTGAGTTGAAATAAATTTTACAAATAAACTAAAAAGATCTATTCTCTTACCATATTGCCTCTGAAATGTGAATGGCAGTCTTAATTTTCATGAATATACTTCTCAAGAATTTTGACAAAATGTTAGTATCTTCCACAGTATGGCCACCTAGTAGGTAAATTCTGTTCTAACCTCCCCCAAGTACTGAAGGAAGGGTAATAGAGAGCAGGCATTAAGATAAGCAAATGCTGATCATGTTTCTGAGATTTACCTGCCTGTTAATTCATTGCTTGATTAGAAATTTCTATGCTGTTATGAATATAATCCCTCCTACCTGCTCTTATCTCTTCCCTACCCCACTTGAGATTTTACTGAATGGAGCCTGCTCTCCTGAGGGGCTGTGGTCTTCCATTGACCCTATTTCCCTTTGGACTGAATCAGAACCCAATACTCAATTCTGGGCTCTTCTCTTCACTCATTATAAGCAGAGTGCCATTAGGCATGAGTGTGGAGGGAAGAAGGGATTTCTGTTTACTCCAAGTGTTCTAATTTCATTTATATTTTGTGACTAATAGATATCTAGCATTTCACAGTGGAAGGAGGCAGAGCATACAGAGGTCCTTTGAAAGTGAAGTAGGAAAGTATGCTTTTGATCTAAAGTGGGATGAATGGAAACACCAGAATGAACATCCTAAGTCAAATCATAGGTGAAGAAAGAGTAATAAAGGGAAACAGCAGAGGGATGGGAAGGAGTTTCATGGTAAGGAAAAATAGAAAGATAAACTGAAACTGCAATTTTTAAAGTGCATAGGAATGCTACTGTTACTGAGCTGAGTACTGCATTAGCAGTATTCTTATTCAAAACTCACTGGACAGTCTGCCCGCATTTCTGAAAAGTTTTTCAAATAAATTAAAATGGGAAGGGAGTCCATAGGATGATGATGATGACGGTGATGATCACTTTGGTACCGGGAATCAAACTCAAGACCGCGCTTGCCAGGCAGGTGCTGTGCCACTGAGCTATTTTCTCAGCCGAGATTATAAATACAGAAATACCAAACATCAAGCTCAAGAAGCGGGTCATGGCGCCACATCTCTAATCTCAACATTCCAGGAGGGTACAGCAGGATCTTGACAGCAGCCAGGCAACTTGGTGACTTAGGAAGACAGTGATCTAGATGGATCATTGATGAGACAGAGAGAGAGAGAGAGAGAGAGAGAGAGAGAGAGAGAGAGAGAGAAAGGGTGTAACTCAGTGTAAAGGCCCTGGATTTAATTTCTGCTTATATCTGGTACTATGAACAACTAATTTGAAGACAACAATGTGCAATATATCAACCATTTCAAAAGAAAGAAAATGCATCTATTTCAGAGGTGAGTTTAACAAAAGAGAAAGGGAAAAAATAATGGCAATTTTTTTTCAAAGAAAATTCTCCCTTTCTTCAATTCCATCATTTTCTCATATATTAGACTGCAAAAACAGACATTTAAATTCACGACCATAGAGTTTCTCTTCAGGTTTTTAATACTCTTTGATGATGCTTGTTATGGTTGATACATTGTGTCAGCTTGGGGAGCCCAGAGTTTTGACTGAGTGACTTAGCAGGAAGCCAGGGTGCTTACTTTGTACACATCCTGAGCCTGTGGAAGAGGAGGGCATGGAGACTGTGTGAGAGCTACATGCCCCCTGGGTGGGGTAGGCTGTTTACAAGGTAAGGGAGAGAAAGAAGCTGTTTGCCTGCCATTCCTCCCTTTTGCTGGTTGTCTTTGTTGTGCTTTGCTGCCATGAACTGTTGCTCTCTGCCAAGTGCTACTCTGCCTCTGAAGCAGCCAAGTACGGACTGAAACCTCCACAAACTGTAAGCTAAATAAACCTTCTTTTCTTCATTTTGGGTGTTGGGTATTTTGTCTCAGCAACAACAGTAAAGTAACCAAAACAATGCTTTTCCTGAATTTCAAAAGTATTAATACTATGTATGCAAATATGTTTAAAAAGTCAACATTTCAAAGAGTTGCAGTCACAACATGGAGGCATTTAATCAATTAGCAGAGTCTAGAAAGAATTTCTGCAGAAAACAACATGGATGGAAGGTGTTTTATAAAACAAGACCAGTAGCCTCTGTCTCTAGCTGCAAAGGAAAGATCCCCAATTGAAACAAGGCAAAAAAAAAAAAAAAAAAAAAAAAAAAATCTTCCTTAAATCTCACATATTCTGGTTCCAAATAGAAAAATCTGAGAGAAAAATCTGAGAGAATCGTACATTTAAAATTAGTTATTATTTTCTCTACTAAAAGATGTTTGTACTAAAAGAAATTAAGGTACCCTTTATGGTGCCCATCTTATACTTCCATTTAGACTCTGCGTCCTTTCCACAGCAAATTAAGCAAGGTGAGCCATGAAAGATTTTTGTGAGATACGAACCTACTGAGAGCTCAGAAATAAATCCCTGGGAAAATTGTAATCTATTTTTTATTTTGGTAGACTAGGAATGTACAAGGCAGTAGAGGTAGTAGAAAATTCTCACTTCCATCCAACAAAATCACAGCAGGGAGCTCTGCTGAGAAACTAGACCCTATCTACCACGCTCTTTACAGCTATAGAGTACAGAGGGCACTTAGTCAGCACCCACACAGATGGAGGTAAAATCAATGGCAGTGAAATATCTTCTAATATTGGCTCTGAAAATATTTTACACTAAAATAAACAATAATGACAGATATATAATGCTGGGGACCACAAATTCACAATGGCTAATTGTGTATGCTTCTCTAAGACATAAACAGAGGCTTGGAAGTATCAATGTCACCCTTTTGAGATTTCCATTATCTCTTTATGGGTGGGCCATCCTCTCTGACCAACTAAGACTAAAACCACTAAGTTTAAAAGACATTTCAGGGCAAGATCCTTTTTAGCATAAAATCACCTCTTCCTTCTTGAGCCATCCAATAATCCCCTCCTCAAATCCTCTCCTCAATCAATAAATTCTGAGGTTCTGGCTGGCTCATGGCCTTTTATTCATTGTGAACAGCTGGTCATCCAGAATCCACCTGTCCTGCCCTTTTCTCTTGCTGTTTCTTTCTGCTATGTGCCCTGTGACTTTACGTGACCATGTGATTCAGAAGTTGGCTTCATGAGGTTTAAATATTGGCCTACGGAAAGCCTACAAGGCTCCAAAAAGAACCCCATGGGTAATATTTGTGTGCATTCTGGAGATCAGAATACTGACAGGAGTGCAGACAGTAAAGGCCAGGTTAATGAGGTTCCATATAAGAATGAGAACTCTCAGGAACTGGATAAGAAATAATGCACGCTATAGTCTGTGAAAAATTTGTCTTCATTTTGCACACATCCTCAGACTTTGTGAGAGGCTCAGTTTAAAGTCTATGTATGAATTGTTCCAGTGACTCCCAGTTGGGCTCAGGCTTGAGGAAGTTGCACTGATGGCTGCAGGCCGAAAGAATCTCATCTCAGCTAAAAGGTGCAGTCCCCCTGAGATTACCCACTACCCTGCCAAAAAGCTACTGCTGGCTTGCTGAGATAAATCAACATGGATTGAACTCTGACTCCACAGGTTGTCTATCAGTGACAGCTCAGACAAACCCAGATGTGGACATTGTTTCCTCTTTCTCTCTCTTGTTTTGTTGTGGTGGTCGTGGTTTTGGGTTTGGTTTTTGTTTTTTTCTCCTTCATTGTTTGACCCTATTTTATATGAGCGTGAACAAGGTTTCTAGCTTCTTTGTGACGGTGGTTCTGTTCTATTCTTAACTCTTCCTTTTCTCTTTCTCTCCAGTCTTCTGCACCAGTTCCCCAGAGCTCATGGGATTCCCCTCCATCCCGGCCTTACTTCTAACCTCTTTCTCTTCTTCCATTCCCCTATTTTCTCCCTAACTCATTTTAAATTCTAGTTCCTAAGGACAAAATTAACATATTAAGGACTTACATACTTGCATATAATTTTCCGGTTTGTAGTTTTCTGGTTTATATTTTATATTTATAAAATGTAAATTTTATATTTTGTTATATAACTACAAATCTATTTCTTATGGTTAAAGGTGGCAAATTGATGGTTAGTTTAGTTTGTCATTTTCTAGTCTGTGTTTGATGCTATTGTCATTAGTACTGCTATAGCCAAAAGTGACATAATTGTGCTACACAGCTGTTCTTCCCAATATTCCAAGACTGAGACTGACTACAGGTCACAGTAAATACTGTGGCACAATACCAAAAACCAGAGGCTGGGCCAAACAGGCAGCGATTTCTCATCCCCAACAAATAGAAGAGGTAGGGTCTTACAACAGACTCAAAATTCAAAGACCAGCTACACCTGGAAGATAACTCAGAGAAGTACTCGTTTCCTAAGGGTTCTAAATACTAGCAATAGAACAATCCACCACTGGCAATTTACAAATATCATCCCCGAAATTAAACTAAATAAAAAGAGAAGAAAATGAGAAGACACTTAATCAAGATCCAATGCCAGACATCTAGTTCACCAAAGGCACACCTAGGGGGCAATGAGGTGGGACTATTTATAAGCCACCCACCTGGCCTTTCTGAAATGGTAACAGCAAAACAATTGAGTGAGATTCTAGAAAAAAACCAAATGGGAAATAATCTCTCAAACAACTGCAAAAATGGTGCCTACAATAAAAACCATGCTTAGTGACTCTAGAGCAGATACAAACAAAAAAATAAGAAAATTATGGAAGCCATGAATGTTCACTGTAGGAAAAAAATGGAATCCTTTAGGTTGATTCAAGCAGATATCCACAAGAATAAATATTCACTGATTGTATTCACAGTAGATAAAGCCAATGTGAGGACAGGATCTCAGATATAGAGGACAGACTTGGGTTAGCAATCATGAAAAGAAAGATTTCTTAAAAATAGCAAGGTCCCATGAGAAATCAATCCAGCAGTTGCTAGATGAGGCAAAGAAAAATAATTTACGATTGATTGGAGTCAATGAAAAAGTAGGAGCTAGAACAAATAATGTAAAAAAAAAAAACTGTTCACAGATGTCATGGCAGGCAGGAAATCTTACTGGTAGAGAAAAAGAATCTGATGTAAATGAGGCATATAGTACTCAATTAACCATGATCAAAAACCAGCCAGGCATATCATAGACGAGATTCCAGAAATTCAACTCAAGAATAGAATACTAAAAGCTGTTAGGGAAGGGAAACAAATCATTTATAAAGGAAAGCACATCTGAATCTTAGCACAAACCCTCAAGTCAAGAAGAGCTTGGAGTGAAGTATTTCAAGTTCTAGAGGAAAACAACCTCTAACCCAGTTTGATGTACCCAACAAAACTATCCTTCAGAACTGATGAAAAAATAAGATACTTCCATGGCAAAGAACATCTGAAGAAATTTATGACCACCAAAACAGCACTCCAACATATTTTGAAGGACAGTCTAGAAAGAGATAACAAGGACTATAACTCCATGAACCCCAACAGAAAGAATCTACCAGTCAAGGCAAACAGTTAAACAGAGGGAGGGTAAAAAGAGGAGGAGTCAACAACAGGAAAATAACACAGTAAGGATAAATCAATACACATCAGTTATACCATCAGTGGTAATGGTCTCAATTCACCAATCAAAAGGTAGACTGGCAGAATGTATTAAGAAACAAGAGCTAACAATGTGCTGCATGTAAGAAACTCATTTAATTCAAAAAGAAATTCATAAACTGAAAGTTAAATGATGGAAAACAATACTCCACTCAACAGGAACCCAGAAAGAAGCAGGAGTAATTATTCTATTTGCAGACAAAGTAATTTTCAAGCCAAGAATGGTTAAGAGAAATAAAGAATGTCACTGCATCCTTGCAAAGGGAACAATCCAAGAGGAAGAGATAAAAATCATAAATATATATGCAACAAATGCCAGTGCATCCAATTATATAAACCATATAATGGAGGTAAAAAATCAAATAAGCACTAATGCAGTTGTATTAAGGGGTCTCAATACCTCACTGTTACAAAAGACAGATCAGTTAGACAAAAATTAACAATGAAATATTAGAACTGAACCAAACTGTTGACTAAATGGACTTAGTAGATGTCTACAGAGTATTCCACTCCACAACATTCTTCTCAGCTGCACATGGGCTATTCTCCAAGATAGACCACATACTAGATAAGATATGAGCTTAAATAAATGCAAGAACGTGCTTAAGTAAATGTAAAGGTGCTGAAGCTATTCTGTGCATAAGACCATAGTGCAATGAAACTGTAAATCACTGGCAAAAGAAATCATAAGAACGTCATAAACACATGCAAATTAAATAACATCCTCCTGAACAATCAGTGAATCACAGATAAAATTAAAGAAGAAATGAAATGGATTTTAAAGTTAAATGATAATGACAGCAGAAGATACCAGAACTTATGGGACACAATGAAAGCAGTCCTAGGAGGGAAATGCATGGCAGTGAACATACATATTAGGAAAACAGAGCAAGCACAAATGAAGAACTTAATGTTGAACTTCAAACTTCTAGAAAAAGAAGAGCATTCTAAGCCAAAAATTCATACAAGAGAGGAAATTATAAAGATCATAGCAGAAATTACTGCATTAGAAACCAAAAAACCTACAAAAAGATCAATGAACCAAAGAGTTGGTTCTTTGAAAGATTAAAAAAAATCAACAAACCCTTACCTTACCAACCTTATTAAAAAAGGAAAGAAAAGTCTCAAATCCACACAATTAGGAATGAAAAGCATGAAATTACAATGGACCCTGCAGAAATCCAGAAGATCATTCATACCTACTTTGAAAACTTGTATTTTAATAAGATGGAAAATATAGAAAAAAAATGGATAGGTTCCTAGATACTTATGAATTGAAGTTGAAACAAGAAGATATAAAAAGGAATCATTTTACACCATGACTTACCAATGCAAAAATGTTTTATAATTTGATCCATTTATATTAATTTTAAAAACATGTTTTTGGGAGAAAAAATTAATGATGGATCTTCTGAGTTATTGCACCTAAAAAGACCTTTGTTGTTACTTTAAAAATTTGTCTACAACAGTGATGTATCTTTAGATTTCTCTCTTCTTTCAAGCTAGCAAATAAAACTAGCTAAGCCAAAGTTTCAAGAATGCTGGAAAAAGACATAGTACCCCTCGGTCAGAGACAAAATCTTTTATTAGTCATAGAAATCATGGTATCAGCATTTTCTTGTGCTGTTTTCAGTAACTTTATTTCCACAGGGGGGAGAAAAAAGCAGAGAGGGCCGATTGATTCTTGCACATGCAGTAGAATGTGTTATAAGACAGTGACCAAATTGATGAGATCTTTCCATGTATGGTGTGCCTAATTGTCCTTTGTTTCAAATGGAGGAAATACAGTACTTATATCTTCAAAGCTTTCCACCGTACAAACATCCTTGAAAAGATGGTGTGTAACAAACTCAGTCAGGTAAGGTCATTATCACTTGCCACATGCTTTAATACGTGACTCCTAAGCAACATACAGGTTTCTTCCTTTTATGAATAATGTTGTTATTTTTTTCATGTTTATAGGATCATTTTTAGCATTATACATTTCACTACTGTCTTGGTTACTTTTTTTTTTTATTACTGAGACAAAATACCCAACACCCAAAATGAAGGAAGGAAAGGTTTATTTAGCTTATAGTTTGTGGAGGTTTTAGTCCATATTTGGCTGATTTTGAGGCAGAGTGGCACACGGCAGAGGGCAAGCTGTTTATGGCAGCAGAGCACAGCAAAAACAACCAGCGCAAAAGGAAGGAATGGCTGCAAGCGGCCTCTTATCTTTTCTTATGTTGTAAACAGCCTACCCCCACCCAAGGGGCATATAGCTCTCACACAATCTCCATGCCCTCCTCTTTCACAGGCTCAGAATATATACAAAATAAGCACCCTGGCTTCCTGCTAAATCACTCAGTTAAACTCCCACATTTCCCAAGTTGACACAATGTATCAAGCATAACAACTACCTATATCTAATTATTAGTGACTTCTAATTAATTCAACCTGTGCTCAAATACTTGCAAATGAAATGACTCATCCTTCTTTCTCCTCTGAAGAATGTTTATCGGATATGTTTCCTGGAATTGCTTCCTTGTTTAAAAAATATATTGTACTTTCTATGATCTGCTAAATCTTCCTCATTCTTTTTTATTATTCTGTAGTGTTATCCAATTACTTTTCATATTGTGATAATTTAAAAATATTTTTCCCCTTTATTCTGATGTGATTCATTGCAAAATCTTCAACTTTCATTTTAGACAATCACATAGTGGCTAGGAATAATGTTCCTGTTACCCCAAATTCTTTGCTTTGAAAACTTGCCACACAAATTTAACACTCCTTAGCTTTCAAATATTGCTGATTATCAGTGGTAATAGAGTGCACTACATGGTTATTACCTGCTTCTCCATAGTGAATTTGTAGCAAATCTCAGTGAATACCTAATATGCCATTTTTATGCCACACACCTAAAAGAAACAAAAATACAAGCAAAGGAACAAGAAAATCTCTCAAATTGTGGTTTATTGCTACAAATTTTCATCATGCAGCTACAATAATTCTACTATTTTAAAACTTTAACAATTATTTAATGGACACTTTGCTGGGGGAAAAACAGAATAAAGAAGTAGGCAGAATTGAGATACAATCCAACTCAGTTCAAAATATTTAAAGTAGAAGGAAAAAACAAAAAACCAGGCTGATATCAACCTTCTCAGTAACACCAGTGCTAGAAACGTGTCTCATCACTGAGACACAACACTGGACATCCACACCTTAAATGAGGAGAGGTTCACATTGGCTCTTCTGTTCTAGAGGTTTCATTTGGGTCACCTGGGTCCAATGCAGAAACAGAATTGTGGAAGGGAAAAATAGATATTGAATAGCTGTCCATATCACAGCACCAGGAGGCTGAGAGAAGGGAGTAGCTGGAGAGGGAGATGCCCTCCTCAAAGTCATGCCCACAGACACTGGCCAGGCTCCAGCTTCTCCTAACAGCAATCCAGCCACAGTGCCCCATGACCTGATCACCTTCCAAACTCCCAAGCTCAGAACATATGGGACTTTGGGGGCCATTCTAAACTAAACTATACCAACAGCAATGAGACACACTAATAGTGTGATAGTGGCATGTAGGAGCATTGAATCTAGGTCTAAAGCTAAAGTCTACATTCTACCAATTGTCATTTGTATGACTTTTTATGAGCATCACATTGTAAGTGGCACCCTCTGTAAATTAAGACAGTAACACCAGCCTCACTAGAAGAGAAAAAAGATTAAATGATACTGAGTACATAAACCAAAAGCACATCACAGCACAAATACCACTGGTTATTAAATATAAGATTTTAAGGATGTAAGACACACCGTTATTTTATCTACTATTAGGAAGACAGTTAGAGCCTGCCAATTACACTGTGACATAATGTCTTAGTGATAATCCTGAGTGACAGCCCATCACACCTGCCTCTCATTTGCTTTGAAATTAATTTCAACTACACCAAGGTTTTTGGCAGTTTCTCGTGCTTTTAGTTCCATTCTTTTGATAGTAATAGGTATTATTTGTTCACATATATTTGTAAAATGAATAACAGAGTTAAATCCCTTACTTTAGGATTTGGTCCCATCTTTGATACTTAATATATATATATATATATATATCCCTTTGCAAAATGAGAAAACAATAAAAATATTGTTCTTACACTGAGTACATCTGCATTAATATCAAATGTATACCCCCTCTAGTCTAATTTTTTACATTCAAAACCTTCCTATTTAACTGCAGAATAGCATTTTAAATTCAATATGTACAGTGAACCAATGCATAAATGTAATTGAATTTACAAGAAATAAAAATCTATGACTAGATCTGTATACATGAAACAGCTAACATAACTGCCACTCAAAATGATTTTATAAAGCTATTGATTATAATTTAAATCACAATTTCATAGATATTAGAATATGAAAATGTTTATGTTTTAAAGTTGATGTAATACACTCAATATTACAATTTATCATTACAGATAGCTGAGAATAAGAGTTTGTGTCCATGAAGATTTTATACCCATTCAATTTCGTACTTTTTGAAAGATGTCAGACTTTCAGATTAGAAAATACACAAAATTAACTTCCATACCAATTTTTATGAAATAGATCATCTGAAAATCATAGCATGGAATTATTTTTATAAACAGTGAAATAGCAATGCAAGAGAGTTATATTCAATGATTAAGGAAGAATCATCAGTCTGTGTGAAATGTTTGGAACTCACATGCACATTTCTAACTGAAAGGAGTCATTATGCAATAGCTGCATACTGTATGATTCAAGTTAAGTGACCTTATTTTTAAAAAGGAAGAAAGTGACAGAAGTGTTACAAGTGGAACAGAACAGAAAAGCTTGATTGATTAGGTAGAGCATAGCATATTTGGTAGGGTAGTGAAACAATTCTATACACTGTTGTAGTGGTGGATACACAGCAATCTACATTTGTCCAAAAACCTGTGTCTTTACAGTACAAGTGATGAAAAGAAAACCATTTAGTTGGTCAAGGACTTCAGCAAGGAATAGAGACTGTGACCAGTCTAGCTGAAGCAATCTCACTAACAACGTGAGAAGAAGTTCTGACCAAAGTAACTTGCAAAAACAGTAGTCTCTCAATCTTAAGGCAAAAGGAATTATACATAATCACTCTATGTCATTGATAGCATTGTTTACCACAATGGAATTGATTACTACTTCTGGTGCATGCTGTGAATGAAAATGAAAGACATAAACCTAGAGCATCATAAATGATGTAAGAAATATGTAATGTACAAGACAACACACAACATTGTTGATTTGTGGAATTAACATAGGAGATAACAGAAAGAATCTTGAAGACCAAAGTTCATGCAATTTGAAAAAGTGGAATAAATATTCTTAGATTATAATCCAAAGTATGAGATAAGTATACATGAGCCCATACTGTTATAAACAGAGGTCTGGACAAATAAACTGGGAAGAGACTAGAGAATGGTCTTTGCAGACTCTCAAAGGTATTCTGTAGAAGCTGCCTTTTAAAAGGAAATTACAGCTGGGCACAGTAGAAAATACCTGTAATCCTATCACCAGTCTAGGAGACAGAGGAAGAAGGATCAAAAATTTGTGCCTGGCATGGGAAACTTAGCAGGTTAGTAGACCCTGTCTCAAAACTTTAAAAAATTAAAAAGACTTGGGGATGTTCATACCACGATGATGTATGTGCACCCATATTTATAGCAGCACAAATTGTAATAGCTAAATCTTGGAAACAACCCAAATCCCCATCAACCAAGGAATGGATAAAAAAGATACGGTATTTTTATACAGTGGAGTACTACTCAGCTATAAAGGAAGCTAAAGGCTTTTATGGGTAAATGGATGCAACTAGAGACCATGCTCATCAGGGGAGCAAATCAGACCCACATGTGTAGACATCATATTGTCTCCCTGTTGTAAGGAACTGAAAGAGTAAATAAAATCCAAAAGGTACAATAGATATTGTGAAAGAGAAAGAAACTGCTCAAAAGTAAAGAACAACTGGGGTGGCAGAAAGGAAAAAAAGGGAAGGAAAATATTTTTTTAAATATATATGTAATATATATACACACAGACACGATAGCTAAGATAATTGTACTATTAATGTCTATTAGTTCATTGAAAGGGACAGTTAATGATTCTACTGTTTGATCAATTTTGCATGAGCAAACACTTTGAAGATAACAATATGCAATATAACCACTGTTAATTTCCTATCATCTTGTTTTGAAACTCTGAATCATTTTTATTGTTTTATCTCTCTTTAAAATTAAAAAAATAAAATTAAGGATGTAGTTCAGGGCAAAAACCCTGAGTTTAACACTAAGTACAAGAAAAATGAAAGGTATATAACCTCAGACCTTAAAGTGTGAGCTGTACACAGCAAAGACTGAAGAGCTTCAAAAATATAAATCTACAAATCCTACTGCAGCCAGGTGACCAAGGATATATGAACAGTGATAAATTGTAATGATAAAATGCCATTGTGATACTGGTTTTGAGTGTCCAGTTCACTAAACTGTAGTACCCACTTATTTAATTAGCATAAACGTTGTCTTGGTTACTTTTTCTCGTTGCTGAGACAAAACACCCAACACCCAAAATGAAGGAAGGAAAGGTTAATTTAGCTTACAGTTCGTGGAGGTTTCAGTCCATACTTGGCTGGTTCTGAGGCAGAGTGGCACATGGCAGAGGGCAAACTCTTCAGGGCAGCAGAGCACAGCAAAAACCACAAGCAAAAGGGAGGAATGGCTTCAAGCAGCCTCCTTTTCTTCCCTAGATTGTAAACAGCCTACTCCCACCCAGGGGGCATGTAGCTCTCACACAAGGTTCATGCCTTCCTCTTGCACAGGCTCAGGATGCACACAAAGTAAGCACACTGGCTTCCTGCTGAATCACTCAGGCAAACCTCTAGACTCCCCAAGTTGACACAATGTATCAACCGTAACAAACGTTGAAGGGAAATATTTTGAAAATGAGGTTAAGCTACAATTAGTTGACTTTAAGTAAAGGAGATTAACCTTAGTAAAGTAAATTGGCCTCATCTAATCGCTGGAAGGCCTTAAAACCAAACACAGAAATATTCCAGAGAAGAAATTGTACCTCAAGTCTGTAACATCAACTCCTTCCTCAATTTCCCTCTTATTAACCTCCACTACAAATTTGAGATTCACTTACCCAACAAGTACATGTGACAATTCCTTAAAATCATTCTGCTTATATGGATCATGGTCTGTTTCTTCGAGTAACCCCAACTGATGCAGTATACTTGATATGACATGATGAAATTGACACGTTGGCTCTGTGGTTTTCCTCCACAAAATCCATAACTCTATTTGAATAACTAGAAAAACATCTAAGGAATTTTAATAGAAGGCCACCCTACTAAACACTTGGCCAATTCTCTGTCAAAAGCATCAGAACCAAAAGAAGTCTGAGAGACAGTCAACCAAGAATAACCTAAGGGACACAACAACAAAATGTAGTGTGGTATCTTGAATGGAATTCTGGAACAAAGGAAAGCTTCAGATGAAACTACGAAATATGAATTAAATGAAGACTTTAACTGTTTTGTGACAGGTTGGGTTTATTCACCGTAACAAATAGACCAGGTCACTAACAGAGAAAACTGGCGTTTAGGTGCAGTGTATGAGATTTCTTGATACTATCTTTGGCAATGATCTTTAAATTCAATATTCTTCCAAAACACAGTACATGCTTATAGTATTTTTGAGAATATCAAAACTATGGAAATGATCAAACTGGTGAAATCATGTTTATTCTTTTAAATTTCTTATTTTCCACTATTCTTATGTCTTGTTCTGGTTTATGAGATAAAACTTGAAATACACAATATTGACTATTGTATTGTATTTATGCTATGCTTCCAAGAGTAGTCTTAAGGATATGGAGGTTAAAAAATGCTACAAAAGAATTTAATGAGATAAACATCTATATTGTAAAGTAATAATTGAAAGAACATGATGTGTTAGGTTGTGTTATGATTATTACCACTGCCTATTAGATTAATTTTCTCTATATTAATGGACCAATTACCATCACCAAGGGTTCAGGAATCCATAACATTTCTGTTGAAATAAATGTTAATTGTACATTGTTTTGATTTTGAAAATGTTCTGCAGGGTATATTATAGAAAAAAATAACTCAAATGAGAAATGAAAAAGAGGGGGATAATGTAGCTATTAAGGTCAGTGATGACCACTTGTATAACTCCAAAGAATTTTAAAGTATGTTTAGAGTTCACTGCCTGGCCTCAAAAACAGGGCTTACCCAGGGGAGGAACAAATGACAACAGGTAAACTTTTCACTAAAATTTTCTCAGTACATGAACTGAGAACTTCTAATGGGTTCACCACTCTGATTTCTCTCTAAAAATGAACAGAAGACCCTACCCAATTTAACTGATAGAAAGTTAAGTCTTAAAAGGGTGCCTGTCAATACTTAATTGATAGCTACTCTTTGAACCATTAACTGGTCCCTACTTAATATTTAAGGTGCAGAAATTTGAGTACAGCATGAAGAAGGATACCATGGTTTCATTTATGGGCCACTGAACACTAATCATTAGCTTGAAATATATTTCAGCCCCTTTTCTTAGAGCCTTTCCCTTAAGAACTGCTAAAGGAATTGGGTCATTCCAGAAGAAGAGCTTTACTAACTCAAATAAAAAAGGTATAACATCATGAGCATGTAAAACATGTGCATGCCCAAGTAAAGTCTAGGTTTTGCCTTACATTCGTCAGCTGCTATCTAAAGTCTTTTCAGAATTTGTTTCACTATGGGAGAAAATGTCATTTCATCTCTGTTACTGAGGAAAAAGAAAAGCGTCAAGGGAGATAATAATCAGGGTAGGATTCAAATATATCCTATTACTTTACAATTAATATTTATTTCATGGGTAATTATAAGGAAGACAAAGGGCATATTCTCTGATAAAATCCACATACACTAGTTCAGTAATACTTCAGTCCATGAAACTTTCTACTCGCAAACAATTCTGTTGGCAATACCAATGTTCTGCAGATGTTTGCTTCCATTTGCAAACTCTGCATTGGTTGATGAACTAACTTCCCCGGAATCATGGCACAAATTAAGTTCATGAAGCCAGGGACCTCTCTAACCCAGGCCAGGCAAACATTACCACTGAAAACTTTAAGGAAACACTTGAATTTTTACATCTGATGATCAGAGAAACTTCATTGAGGATATTAGTTCCTATTATTTTGTTTTGAAACCCTGTATCATTTTTATTGTTTTTGCTCTGTTTTTGTTTTGTCTATGCTGTTGCTATTTTGTTACTTTTTAAATTCTCTTTAAAATAAAAAAAATTAAGGAAATGCGTATATTAGAAGGATTCATTAAATAACTTCCGAGGAAATGTAACTAACATGAAACTATAATAATAAACCTAGTCCTATTTACATGAGTAATGATCAACTATTTTTCAAAATTACATACTATTCTTTAGTTGTACTTTAAAATAAAATTTAAAACTTTCAGCTTTGTGATAAAAACTGAGTGTTTTAAAGCTTTTAAAGCTCAATTTTATCATTTTAAGTTTTTTCATGAGTGTCTGTTTGCAGTACGTAACACTTCCATTGGTCATAGGGACTTAGTACAGGGACAAAACACATGTTAAACCTTTTCTTAATCCCTTCCTCTTCTTGCCTCCACCTCTTGGTTTTACCTTAGAACTGAGATCATATTAGGATTTGAAATTATGGAACCAAGAACTAAACTTATCTTAGGAAAATGACAACTAATTTAAGAAAAGCATGCCATGGTGTTTTTAAAGTTTTGGCCTTGATCAGAATACTTAAATGGTAACGTGATTTCAATACTGTTTATGGCCATGAATTTATAACTTCCCTTCTTTTGTTCTTAGTTGTCTTATAACAACAAAACCAAGAAGATATTAACTGTTACAAAAATTTATTGCCAATATTATATAAAATGTTTTTTCTTTGAAAAGTACTGAGTAGACAATATATCTCAGAAGAGAAACTCACTGGATTGAGGGAGAAAATGTACTATGTTCATTAATGGAATTAGATACGTTCTTAGGGATGGATGTGGTGGACAACGGGGAAACCTCAGCAAGTGGTGTGGTTAGATCTAAAATACTTGTTTCCTACAATTCTCATGTGTATGGAAGGTGATTGGATCAGGGGGCCCCTATACTCATCAATGCCTTCATCCATTGATCAGTTTGTAGCTGAATGTACTGTTAAAACATGGGGCTTGGGAGCTGGGGGTGAAGCTCAGTGGCATAATCCCTGCCTGGCAAGCACAAGGCTCTGGGCTCTATTTCCAGTACTTAAAAAAAAAAAGAAGGGCCGGGTGGAGATGAGTGACTGGGATGTGAGCAAGAAAGGGCATCTTCTTGTCCTCATCTCCTCCCTTCACTTCTGCTTCCTGGTTACCATGGGTTGGTTGAGCAACTTTTCTTCGATCAGGTTCCCCTACCATCCTATTTTTGTCTTGGAGCCAGTTGACCATGGACTGAAACCATCTGTGTGGGTGTCGGGTCTCCTGTCCAGTGACAGCAAAGTGACTAAGACAGAACAACGGCTTTCCTGACAACTTAGTAGGAGGGGAAAGAATACAGTTGGAGTTTGGCAAAATGAAGTAAAAAAATCTAGTGACACTGAATTGTGCATATGCCATGGCCACATTGTCAACTAACTTCCCTAACATGAAAATACAGTTTTTAAAAAGTCAGTGCATTAAGAATGAACCAGTGAGTGGTCCGGCAGCTTTGCCTTGGATGAAGAAAATTGGGAGAGTTTTATCCAATAAAAGAGGTCATCATGGTGGAAAGAATTTTTACTATGTATTATGTATAAAGCACTGAAACTGCTCAAGACAAAGCTGACCTATCACAGCTCCTGCTGACTGTTTGCAGGTTGTGTATCTATGTTGTCTACTCTTCCTGTCTGATGGCATTGCCACATGAAAGGAAAGATTTGAAAGGTCTGAGAATATAACTCTACAAAATTACATCTTACTATTTCATTGTTCGTTACCACCACATTAATAATACTAAATTACCATCGTTATCAATACTATGACACTTCACCTTTCTGTTTTGGACAAGGGTTCTGTAGGCTATAGGCAATGATGGTAAAAAGCAGTTGCCATTTCTAGTTTCAGGCCTGTTGGGGTTTTCTGTAGTACCCGGGACCACTAACTGCAATGCCTCTTTTGCATGGCAAGCGTGCCTTTATCTAAATATTCCCACCAGCTTTTGCTATTGGAACACATTAATTCTGTTCCTGTCATGCACAGCCCCTAAAAGTGAAGTAAGTAACTGACCTGACAAAGTGGTAAATCAGCACAGTTACATAAGTGGGCTTTTCTCCAAGATATTGTGTGTTTGGTGGGAGGGCATGCTTGGGGATTGAACCCAGAGAGCTATATCCTCAGCCCTTTATTCTTTGTTATGTGATAGGGTCCCATTTGCAAAAACTCTATTTCCATTTATATCAATTCTTTTTTCATCATCTTTACCCCCTCCTTCTCTCTCCCTCCTTCTCTCTGTTGTTCTCCTGCTATTTGAAAAATTTCTCCCTACTTCCTATTATTTACCTTTTATTTTGCTCTTGACATTGTAATGGTTGAGTGAGTCTGTCAACTAGAAAAGTTTAATTTTAAAAAGCTGAACTAAATTGGCTCAGTGATTTCACACGCTAGGGCAGCTGGTCACCCCAGTGGTACAAAGGGAAAACAAGGAAGACAGTCTGCTTCTGTTTTTTAGAAGGAGCTCGTCTTCGCCGCCACCTTGGATGCCATTTCCCGGCTTCCAGCGCAGACTCTTCAGCTTCCGGTGCAGAACCTTCAGCCTTCCGGTGTGGACTCTTCTTCCTTCCATCACAGATACATCAGCCTCCGGACACGGACTTGCACGGACACTGCAGTGAGTTCCAGAACTCGGACTGAATCCTTGGTCTCCTGTGTGCAGACGCCCTCTACTTGCTTCCTCATCCAACTCTGTGGGTGATCATTATAAAGTGATCTTGTATATCTCATATCTGTCTCTCTAGTAAATGCTAAGACACTTATATTTTGGTTTTCTCATATAAGAAGATACTGAGGCACATTTTTAAAATAATTAATGAATCACCATGGTACATAATCCAGATATATAAGTCTCATCCATGTTAAAAACAGGCAACAAAATTTGCTTCCATGTGATGTTTTCTTCAGGAGGATGTCCATGAGGATATATTGTGGCCACTTTTTTTGACAGCCAACAACAAAACAAACAAAACTCTAGAGTTATTTATGTTTCTGAATGATAAACCATCAGTAAAAGTAGATTCATCTTTTTGCCAGTTTGGGCACAGAGTGGCTACCATGTTTAAAAGGATTTCTGGTTTCACCATTAGGGTTTAAAGAGGTCACTTCTGGATGTGAAACTACACACTGTGTCATCCAAAGAGACGTGCTGGCTAGCCAAACCATGTCGCTGAACTTACCATTTTTTACGATGTGAATAAAATTATGGAACCACATTAAAGTACCACAATATATCCTCATGGACATCTTCCTGAATGCCTTTAAGTTAAGACTGTTCACGCAGGGCTGTGAGGAGATGCATACAGAGCACACGTCTTCTCCTACTCACTAAAGTGAGATGGATTTCCACAGACAGATTACTGGCCAGAGATTTTAGTTACAAGAGCTGCTCCAGGAAAGACAGCCACCAATTGCAGTACATTTCAGTGACACAGAATGGACCACAAACACGCGTACTCCTGTGATGCATTCCAACATGCTCAGTGGACTCAAGCTATCACTTCAAGGGAACATGACAACTCCATTGAAATCAGCAGAGAAAGTGGCCCCTTTCAAGAGCAAACTGGAATTACAGAGGTGATGAGTGAACACTGGAGTTTTCAACAGGTTTCAAACATTGGCAGAGATTTTGGAAAAGACCGAGCCAGGACCTTCACCTGAGACATGATCACCTGTCTCAGCTTTCAAAAGAGTTTGCATATTACTTCCACACCACAGAAGACCACCAACCTGGGAGAAATGGATCTATGGCCTATTGGAGAAAAAGCAGGTGAACCGGCTTCATCCATGCTGGAAGAGAACCATCTACTTGAGAGCACAAGTAATGGTAGCTTTAAAAGAGGGTTTGAGACAACTTTGAATTCCCACATGTTCTGGGTTAAAGTCAAGACACAATACCCTGAAATCACCTCAAAAGTACTGAAAGCCTGCTTCAATTTCCAATATTTTATTTTTGTGAAGCATGGTTTTCTGCAGTGATATCAAGAAAAGTGATATTACAGAGTGACTGGACATAATCAACACACTTCGGGTGTCTCTGTCCCCAGAGGGGGACAGAAGGGACTGTCTAGTTGCAGAAAAAAAGCTTGGGCTCTCTCTGATTCTGCACTGGGACAATTCATTATTTCATTACACATTACAATTCAATAATAACAAAAACCACCTGCAAGATAAGTCATCACCAAACTGTTTAACCTACCTACCCATCTCTACCATCTGTGGACAAGTTGTTGAGGAAAACAAAGATGTTGGGGACCACTGCACTATAGGACCATCTAAATTTACACAGGTGTAGGGACAGCAAGTAAAGAGAAGCCTGCCTTTTCATTTCAGATCCGCAGAGAGTTCTCCTCACTCTTTTCCATACTTACTGAAGTTCCAGCCCTGAGCCATACAAAGAATTCCTTCTTAGATGTTGGAAATCCAGTGTTTAGACTTTGCTTTCTGTTCTCAGAGATAGATGAATAACAGCCATGAAAATACATCTGTTTCCATGGGGCAGTCATTTGGGGGCACACAAACTTTAATCCGAGCTGCTGATTGGAGCAACCCTCTTATAATGTCTTCCCTGCATGATTTCCATGTAGCCTTTGCACATTTTTATGGCATCTTGAGCATTGATTTTACTTATTTAATACTATAGCACAAAGGTTGTATTATCTCTTCACCAAAGATCAATAAGATTTGCTGTTCATAATGGGGCTAATTATATTCAAAGAGTATCATTACAGTAAAGTAATGGATGAGCTGTATTTTTTTTCTTTCTTTCTTTGATGATTCTCTCTAATGCTAGCATTTGTGATGTGTGCATGAAAAAATTGGGAGTAATAGAGAAAAAGGGAGAAAAAGAAAGGGAGAGAATCAGCCAGCAAGAGGGAGACGGAGGGGAAAGATAGTGTTCTTAGGTTCTTAATTTACTGGGTATTTATGGCTGTTAAAATAAAATGAATTAGAAAAAAAAAACCTAACTGCTTTAACTTGAAATTTTCAGTAATTTATCAGAATAAAACATTGTTTCTTGTGCACATCACAGGCCAAGTGAAATAGCAATTTTGGGAAGTGTGGAATGAGTCGGGAAAGCTGTGTGGAATTCTGAAACATGAGCCATTCAAGGACTCAGGAGAAGAGGAAGGGGTCAGCTGAGGTAGGTGCTTATGCCTCTGGGCTTGCCCTGAGCACATCACCCCTACTCACGTGCTATGCGCCAGGACTCCCGGCCAAAACTAATTCCAGCAGAGCCTGGAAAACTACTTTAATGTGTGCCCAAGAGCAAGAAGAGAACATGGATATTTATGAGCAACAGCATCTGTGCCACAGTACACTACAAACATCACCTTTCTGCAGACAACATAGGTCTCCAGCAAGCTCTGCAAGGGGCTCGAAATTCAGAACCTCAGGGTCATGTACGTTCTTTCTTTCAGGTACTGATTGGGCTCCTCACTGCCTAGTGACTGATGACCTGAAAACATGAAGTTATTAGTCTTCTTCTATACCCAGGATATAATGGTGACCCTTCCCAGGAATAAGCATATACAAACTTCTGCTTAGATAAAGGAAAATCATGAAACTCATCCATTACCATTCCAATCAGTGTGAAAGGTTCACCCTGAGGATGGCACAATTTCTTGGTCAGTGTCTAATTCTCTTCTCTCAGAGGAGGACCCTTGTCCACTGCTCTCTGCTAGCTCTAGCCGTTGCTCCCTGTCTATCATTTGACACATCCAATGTGGGTTTTGGAAACATGCCCTTCTGGGGTCTGTATGGGTTTCTCAGCCCTTTGCATAAATATAGGTCAGCACCTTCTGCTGGAACAAATATCTAGACCACTAACCGTACCCAGAAGTCTTTCTTAATTATAATCTTTTCCTTTCCTTCATCAAGACTGCTTTTTCCAAATGTAAAGACAACTGTGTTTATGCCATCAGATTTAGTCTGAGCCTCTCTGCATGGCTGGGTCTTAATGACTTACCACCTCTCAGGAGCATTTTCAATCATAGGTTGCATTGGTTAATGTCCAGAAGCAGTGAGATTTTCTAAGTATTCAAAGTCAAAATGTTTGGGATTTATCTTTTATCCTTGAAGCTAGTTAGGCAATTATTATTTGAACTTATCTTTTTCATGTAACAGCTTCCTAAAAGGGACCAATAATATAAAATTCACCCTATGACTCTGAATCTTTCCAAATGTTTTTGCTTGGGTTACTTCTTTGATGTCACATACGCAGCCTTCAGGGTGATCACAGGTAATAGTTTCACAAATGTTTTGCCACAGAACAGGACTTGCTTCCCTTATAGCCTCTTGATAAACTACTTTTTTCCTGGTTGGTTGGCCTACTGCTAAACCTGTCCCCTATTATTTTAAATTCTATTTATGACAGCATGCACATTTCCGTACTAAGTTAAATAATGCTGGTTGCTGTGACTGATGTACTAGAAATCTCAATGACTTTTGACAATGTAACCTCAGGTCTCACGCATGGCACAGATTGAGACATGGCGGTGAGACAAGAAAGAGGCAGAGAGCTCCAGTCATGCAGAGATCTTTGCCATTTAGAGCTGGTGGCTCTGTCCTCCTTGGGTTCCAGCTGGCTGTGAATATGGGGAGAACAAAGAACGAGGGAAGATCTAACATGGCCTGTTTCCAAGGTCCGGAGTGAAAGGGGTGCGCATCAGTTTCACGCATATTCCTAGAAGTGAGTCACATGACTATGCCTTACCCTCAGTAGGCCTGGAAAACAGAACCCTGTCCCGTGCCTCCTAGAAAGAAACATGCATGTAGGTCAGCACAGGCAGGCCCTGCTGCTGCCCCAGCTCACCATTGGAGAGAATGCGCTCCTCACTGCACGCTCTTTGCTTTTACTTCCACATTCATTCTTGTCAACGGTTGTGTTATCTACAGTTATTCACAGCACAACATGCGCAGGCCAAGTAGGACCCTGGTGGGAGAAGGAGAAAGTAAAGGGAGTTCCTGGAAAATCGGTGAGATGATGAACACTGTTGCTGCAAGTGACGAAGCATCCAGAGGGCTACAGCATTCGTCCCTCTTTCAGGTGACTGTGTGGGCAGAATTCCACATGGCCCCTGAGATTCTATCCCCTGGTGTATGCGCTGCATAGTCCTTCCCTTGGAATCCATCCATCAAATTGAATAGTTACTCACTTGGTTAGAGGAAGGTGACAAAATTACTGCTTCCGTGGCCTTCTTAGGTTACGTAAGGCGGCCTTCGACAGCTGAGGAGAGAAATTCTGCCTCTTGAAGAAGCAGATGATCTGACCATGGAGAAGGCCACATGCAGTAACTAGGAGGCGAGCTCTAAAACCTGAGATGACCTCTAAGGGGACAACCTGCAACAAAGCAGAAAGCGCTGTTCCGTAGCCCCTGGGAACTCAACTTGCAGAAGTGAGCCAGGATGAGTTCCGTAAGTGTCAGAGCAATCAGAGGTGTAAACAATAACTTTATTTCAGCCTGGTGCACAAAGAACCCAGCAGTCCCATGTCCAGAACTGTAAGCTATTGCATTCTTGATATCTGAGCTCTAAGTTTGAGGTAGTTTGTTTTGATAACAGAAAATTACAAAATAAATTTACACCTAGAGGGTTCCCCAAACTCCATGTGTGTGGAAGCCGATCGGGTCACGGGGGTGGTGTGTTCCTCAGTGTGCTTGCTCACTGATGAGCTCCTACCTGACCAGGCTGTTAAGAGGTGTGACCATGTTGAAGTCATGTCCCATAGGATGTGACGTGGAGAGATGTGTTCTTTCCCTTGCCCCCTCCCTTGCTTCTCTGCTTTGGGGCTGCCGTGACCTCTGCTAGGCCCCTTCACCATGCTGTTCCTGCCTTGGATCCAACCAACCATGGGCTGAATCTTCTCTAAGTCGTGTGTGCTGTGACTCCGTGGTGGGAAAGTGAGTGCAGATGCTAAAGCCTATTTCACACAGATACTCATTCAGTACACATTTGCTCTTAGTGTAAGGATCGGAGAAACAGTGTACAGCAATGAAGAATAAGTGTGTACTTAGAAAGACTAAGCTTTTGTGCAAGAAACATGATATTATTATTATTTTCTCTTTTTCTTCAATGGTACAGCAAAGGTTACTCTAGGTAATAGACTAATAGGTAAAGTTCCTAAAACAAATAACATACCAAAGACCTATACCAACTCATTTGTAATCACTAGCAGGTACATCATGACTACAGCAGGCAGTAATCTCATACATATTGTATTATTTAATCTCCTAGCGCTGCAATATAAATTTTTAAAGTCCCATTTTGCTGATTAGAAAGCTGAGGTCTATGAGAGTTGGCAACTTGCTTGGAGACACACAAGTTGTTAAAATTCAAAATCACTCTGCCAGATTCCAAATCATTGATATTTCTACTGCATTGTATTTTGTTTATATTGCCTATAATGCCTGCAGTAACACCATAATACCTTTGTTCTGAGTCTACCATCAAAAATAAAATATGATACCAATGCTAATGACTACTATGACTATATGAGATATGACTAATAGCAAATGACTATATTATTTACATCAATGAATTTAAATCAGTTTGAGAAGCATCAACAACCAATATATGTAATAGATAGATAGATAGATAGATAGATATAGATGTATATATATGTATTTTATGGTACCAGGGATCAAACTCAGGACCTTGCTCTTGCCAGGCAGGTGCTTATTTCACTGAGCTATATCTCCAGCCCTAAAATATAATGTTTAAATATAAAATTTTTCATTTGTTTCTTAGGAGAACCCTGAGACATACTCGAGACACATACGGCTAGTTTACCTATTTTACAAAAAAACAAAAAAGAACTGAAATCCAGATCATTCCTAACTTGCCACTGTCCATGACACTAAAGGACAGTGTGTCTTCTCTTCCAATACACAGCTTGTTTCTCAGGACCTTGCTCTTGCTCTCAGGACCTTACAGCGGTGGGAAAGGTTAAGGGACAGGGCAAACAGAAAAAGAGAACCAGAAATGGTACTGAGACAGACCACAAAAATCCAATCAACCTGCATTTTAAGTCTCAAAGATTAGCTGGAATAATACTAATCACCAAGACGATCCAGCTACCAGCATTCCTGAACTTAAACATTAGAGAACACAAGACTTCTACTTCACTTATGAAGAGAAAGAGCTACATGAACCAGTGCCTTGGAATCCACCATATTTGCATGTAAAATAATAAGAACATTAGACCATTTTTAATTTATGATGATTACTCTATTTTCATTTGATAAGAATAATCTTGGGGAAAAGCTTCCAGAGCTATTCCTGAATCTAACCATTAAGTCACTCTCTTTCTAAAAAATGCACCCCATTGTTCCATGTCTGTTCATCTAGCACCATTTAGAGAATACAAAGAGAGGATAATCACAACTAGCAGAAATGCAAGCCTCTCCATTGTATTGATTCACACTAACTAATGACACAAAGAAGAATAGAGTACTCAATCATATATTATATTTTGCTAGTGAGCGATGGTTAATAATATTACAAGTCCTGTGATAATATTTTGGATGTAAATCCTATTTCTAATAAGTAGTAAAACATAGCCAAATGCACTGTCAACCATACTGTCAATTAACTGTCAATTACCAGTGCCAAGGTAAAGGCGAGCTGTTTGTTTTCTGAGCAAACAATTCATTGAGAAGATTGTTTTAATTATAAATCTCTCACGTCCTTCCATATTAAGTGTCTTACTGGAGGTTGAATAGTCATTAATGTCTCACAAAGCTAAGCTTTTGTGCAATTGTTTAACAGCTATTTTGCAATTATAAGCAGCACACTAGTTAAACAAAATTAGAGTCCACAATTATTTTTGTAATGAATTAGAAATATAGGAATACATGTAATTCTTGGGAAGTCAAAGCATGCCTAATTCTCTCTAGCTTACCATGGAGTAAAGGGTTAATTTGTTAAGGAATGTACTATGATTTCAGCAATTATTGTGTATTGATTCTTAATGAGGCAGAATAACTTTCTTGAGTTTTGACTCCAACATGGAAAGTCCCATTTTCTGCTTAGGACTCAAGGAAGTACATTTTTGTCTCATGTGCTAAAATATTAAAGACATACATACCTTTAACTGATAGAACTTTTGAAGAATTCAGTATTCAACTTATTACTGAGAAATAGTAAATGTATTCTAGATTCATAATATTAATCCTGATGAAGAAAAGTATGGTTTTTCTTTTCTTTCTTTCCCAGTTATATAATTATTTTAGATTTATTATGGTATATATAACGATGAAATTAATACCAACTTTTAAAATGCTATGATTACTCCACTTATTTAAATACAAAGAGGCATTCATCAGTTCTAAGCTTGATAACACAATTGGTGCTCTCGGTAAAATAAAAAAAATCAAAATCTCAGTCTTGGAAATTGCAAACTGAATATCTGTGGAACCTACAAAAGTACTGTGGGACCTACAAAATATACATAGCCCAGGCCTAAACTAAAACTTTTTACTATTTTACTTTCAAATTCAAGTTAGGAGTTTATAGGCTCTCTTTTGAAATGTTCCCTCTGTCTTTGGACACTCTGTGTTATTCTGCAAGGTTATTCTCTGTCCCATGACCTATGCTCTAATCTTATGGCAGGTGAGATTTGCAAACATTATCTTTAACAAAGAAGTGCTTAGTTCTGGGATGAAAGTACCAGAAGTCTGTCACATTCATCTCTATTTCCAGTGCCCTTTTTGACCTCAGGTTAAAATACATTTTAATAAATAGTGAATGGATAAACTAATGAATTAATAAATAGAGATTTGTGGCCCCAACCTTTGCAATAGACCATCGGTCTGCAGACTTACTGACAAGGGAGGTTGCAATGAATAATTTGCAAGATAAGGGTCAGTCTCCCTGAAACGCTACTGATTAGCTTTTCACCATGAGACATGTCTGAATAGGTTCAGAGGTGTATCATTCATTACACCCACATCAAAACGGGTGGGAATACTGCAGTATCACACCATGAAGCTTGTTACTGTCTGAAGTAGAAACACAAGCCATCATCTCATCTAAAGTGGCAGCCAGGGGTGCAATCCAAAGGGATGTCTTTACATGCCAGGAATACAAATGAACTTCTCGTAATGAGTCTTTCTACTCAACATTGTCCTCACACAAAGTGGAAAATGTAAAGACTAACTAAAACCCAGGCACATCTTTGGGGAAGTTCTCAAGAGCAAGGCCACAGAAGAAATAAAAGTGGATTTAATATAATTATATTCTCTACCCTTGTGCATCAATTCTCCCCAGAATATTTCCACAGTTTGCATGATAGAGAATTTTTTTTCAGAGAAGAAAGAAGAAACAAGGAAAATGCAAAGTACCAGACAAGCAGAGAGAAGATCTAAGAAAGATTCGCATTAACCAATAGCGCCAATTCATAAGGAGACATCAAAGAGAACCAGTATCTCAAAGGATACTTCCTGTTTGGATTCTGAACAGCTTCCTCCTAATAATCCTTAAGGTCTATTTCATATTAGAGATATGTTTCCTATTTCTCCATAATTCCCATCCCTAATGTTAGTTTCTCTGTTTGCTCTTGAAAATGCTATCATTTTATGTTGCCTTATACAAAGTATACTCTACTTAGTTGTGGAATTATGTTGACATCTCCTTTGTCATTTTATTTTATAGATAAATATAGAAAATCACATAACAGATAGGAATAATTAGGATTTTACAAGAAAATATGTCCTTGATTTTTTTTCCTCTGTTTCTACATAGCAGATGGGGAGTATCAATGATTAGGATACTCTTTACAAGCCCCATCTAGATTAGATGCTTAGAGAAACATAGTAAAAGTTAATCAAAACTATTAATTATAGGTCCATAGCACTTATGTATCACTTTGTACTTTGTAACAAACCACATAGAATACTGTAGCCACTTCATACTTAAAAGCTGATCGCAATATCATTATGTATACTGTGTAAATTATAAATATTTTCAAAAATATATATGTACATACTTCATATGGCTTAAACTGAATTTATACAAATTAAACTTAATATGAGGCCATTACAAGTGCTTATGTATTCAGTGAAAAATAGTTAGAAGCGCTGTAATAGAAACTCATTTGGAAAAGCAAAGGCAGGAATACACAGTTACAAAATTTACAATTGCACACAATTTCTGTGGTATAGGAAAAACAGTAGAGAATTTTCGACAATAATTTGATAGCAAAATGAACAGAACTAGGCAAAGAAAGAAGAGGTAGTTGAACGTATTATATGGAAGTATCAGAAAAGCTAGAATTTTAAAGTTTCCTTCAGCAACTAGTCTGCAGTAACTCACAGATTACTAACAACTTATGCAAGTTTTATATGCCTGTTCCATCTGCTCTTCATTAAAAAAAATCCTGTTGTCATAGCAACTGCCACATGCCATGGTATTTATGCTGCATCTGATGTACAAAGCATAGTTTGTGTAGGAAGAGTGTGTGTATGTATATGATGTGGCAGCTGTCGTCTCTGCCATTTTGTTGCTGTTCTAGAATAAAACAAGTAGTGGTTATGAACACTCATTTGAGTAGTGATACTAGTGCTCATTTAACTAACTCCTCACCAAAAGTTCTTTATCTAATTATCACACTAGTCTGCTGACATCTGATATTCTTGAAAAGCATTGTGTTAAATGTCAGTTTAAGGCGAAACTCCCATTTTCCATCCTAATTTTTAAAAGTATATGCAATAAAACTGATTTTCTTTTTTCTAAAAGAGCAAATGATATTTTAAAATTGAAATTATAATGTGCATCAGTTCTACCAGATCTGTCTCTCTGTAATAACGTTCCAAAGATGTCTTGTTTCCTTTGTGGTCCCATAATTTTGTTTTCAATTGCTAAAGTTTAATTAGACATCAGATAGAATTTAGAAATCATAGTGAGTACTTCTGACAAAATTCTTTACCCTTTAATCTCTCACTGCCATCCACTGTAGACAATGGAAATGTTGAAGAGTTGTTTTTCTATTGTATTGCAAAGCTAACTACTTAGGATCCTAGACTCCCTTGCAGCTACAGGTAGCAAGATTATTCGATTCTGACCAATGAGAGGTAATAACAAGTTCCTTAGGGTATATGTAGAAAAGGTTGCTGTATTATTTAGCTTTGCTTTCAATGAAACACAATATATAAACCCACAATTTAAAGGAGAGGAGGCATAATTTGGCTAATGATTTCAGGAGATTCAGTCTAGGGTCAAAGGTCTCCAAGGAAAAAACACTATGGTAGAAGGAAATGGTTGTCTAAAGATACTTAGTTGATAAAGGCTGTGAAACAGAGTAAGGTAGCCATTGCCAGAGAGAAAAGGGTAAGGAGCTAGATGTAGATCCTAAGATTAAGTCTCCATGATTCACATAGATACAACCAAAAATGTGCTATACTAATCACTAAGATGGAGATTACATATAAATGAAATACAATAATCATTTCCCCAATGTCTCAACAGTCCCCATAGTCGCCTCAAATTTTCAAGTCTTCTCTTAGATTGAGGTCAAAATTTTAGCTGCAGACCCTTGTAAGATTTTTCTTAAGTACATATGTGCAAGGCACAGTGGAAAAGGGTAAACATGCCCATTTTAAAAGGGAAGAGTCAGGGATAAAAAAGAATGGGAGCAAAGCAATACTGAAAAGCAGCTGGGTAAATACTAACAACTCTTGTTAGTATTTACTAACCTCCATATCCACTATCCAGGGAGATGTCAGTTCCAGTCCTGTCCCTGTGACCTTGCTTGTTGCAGCCCAAATGTCTCTCTCTTGGTCTGGCCTTATTCCTAGCATAAAGCTTTCCTGGACAGACATCCTATGGTTCTGGCATCTAAACTTTCTGGGGCCACCACTACATCTTTTGCCTCATTCCTATAGCTTTGCACACTTCCCTCTCAAGGGCTTCTTGGCCTGCTTTTGAAATCTAGATGGAAGCTTCTCTAACGCTACAACTCTAATTTTTGCATGCTGACAAAACTAGCATCACCTACACAAGCCAAGGTCTTCCAAATAGGCAATAGCTAGACTTCCTTGAACCATAGAATCAGCACCCTCTGAGTACGTGGGTGGCTTAGCATGGTGAAATGAATCCTGAAGAATGAATTTGCTAAGAGACTCTTTTTGAGTGGGAGTGCCAGGAACTATCTTCTCAAGTGAAAGGTTAACACTTTTACACTCTTGAGCTTTCCATAGGTGAAGTTAATTTCTGAGATGCTTTCAAGGTATCTTTCTTGTCCTGTCCAAAGAACTTGCTTTCTTTTTAATGACATTAATCTCTTTAGCAACCACACCATCTTTGTTTTTAATTTTATTCATGGTTTCTTTTGGGCCCAAATTTAAGATTTTCAAATTTTAATGCTGATATTTTTCTCCCAACTCACACTATAAATCTGGTGAAAAGCCATCAATACTACCCATGGCACAGCTGGAATGTTTTGATGTCTTGAAATTCCCCAATGAGATTAATTAGTCCTTCACTCCATTCTCAGCCTTCTGCAAGGTCAGTATATGGATACATGTAAACAAATTCTTTGTAAATGCTTAACACATAAGACCTCTAGTCCAGCTACCAATGGAGCTCTTGTTTCTGACTGCAGTCCCTGTTCTTGGCCTTTTTCTGTCTGCTTTTCTATCCACATTCTAGTGCTCTGAGATATTACCAGAGTCACCCATCATGCTCTACATCAAGCCTTCTAAAGTTCTCTGACCAAAATCTACAAACTTTTCCAAACTCTCAGTAAACTATTTCAAAGGCTCCTGAACCACATTTTCAATGTATTCCCTGCAACCACCCCTTTTCTCTCTTCCCAGTTTTCTGTATGAGTCGGGCTTCTTTTTGCTGGGACATAATGTCTCATGCCCACTCTCCATTATTTCACTCTCCAATTTCAATGAGGAGAGTTTTAATTTGACTCATGGGTTAGCTGGATTCAAGCGATCATTTTCTGGTCTCGAGACTGCAGGGGGTGTGGCTAAGCAAAGATATTTAGTTCAAGGTGACCAGAAAGCTGAGTGGGGAGTGGTTCCAGGGAAGCAGGAGCAGGGAAAAAGATTTAGACCTCAGGGGTCATGCCTGTGACCCATCCAGACACATCCAGAAGTATGTTTATCGAGCCCCAGGAATATTCTAAAGCCGTCCCATCTGATAATCCACTCTGTCACAACTTGCATTCTAAAAAAAGTGACACAAACTACTACCACTGCTTCTTAACACATGGAATGGCAGTTGGAATTTCAAAGATCATTTCACAATAAAATGACAAGAGGGGCAGAATAAAGGATAGATAAAACAGGAGTTTATTTTGTCATGGTGACAATACTGTATAAGCTTTGTGATTTTTAGTACTTCCTCTTATTTCCAAAGACTAACTGCCTCTATTGTGTAGGCCACAGTGAAATTTCTTATTTGCAGATGATTTTTGGTGTGCAAGAGTATATGATTATATGGCTTAGTTAATAAAACTGAACCTTTTCAATTTTGAAGATTATTTATTAAAATTATATGCATGAGAAAGACACACTATGTCTCATTATATTCACACTTTTAATTCTTCCTTTGACAAATATAAGTTAGTGTTTCAATAAAATGGGAAAAATCTAAGGTTAAATAAATAACTACATTTAATTTTTTAAAATTTAAGCTTAAAAAATTCGAATTCACATAGATAATCTTTTTCCCAAGTTATTGTTTGGAACTGTAAACTAAGCCAAGCTAACATTTTAGGTTTGCAGTTTCACTAAGATTTATTTTAGGAAATTCACTGATAATACATACCTTAAACTAACTAGCTCAGCTCGGTCAAAATTTTAGGTCCACTTTTGAATATGTTAGATTTCTATTCTGAAGAAAGAATATAGACCACAGAGTGGCATCAAGATGATCTACACTGAAAATGGATAAAGTTGTTTGCCTGGCATCATTTACTAAAAATCCATGTGATGTATTAAATAATCTGTTACACTACTAAGAGTTGAAATAGTTCTAATATATATCAAGTGTGAAAAAAGTTAGCTAACTGTAAGCTGAAAGTATCAGATACAAGAACTAAGCACAAATTAGTTAATTCTCTGACATTACTCTCTTGGCAATAGCTAACTTCTGTTTCTCCCTACCCTTCTGCACACACGTGCACACACACATACACGTGTTATCACACACACACACACACACACACAAATCCTGCCAGTTAGAGTGAGATACATTTGAAACTACAAATAATTACCAATAACAGGACAATCTAAGATGTTCCCTCTTCCTACTGGAGCATGGCGAGAGAACAGGGTGAGCAAGCACACAGAAATCAGGGAGTTCACAGCTATGACACACGCATCTTTCTTCTCACTTTAATGTCCACACCTCAAAACATTTGCTAAATGACAAATAAAAAGTACAGTCCTACAGTGGTAGTCAAGAGCCAGTATACATTTAAAAAATGTTCATTTTTCTGAAATATCGCCCACTCAAAATTGAATGTTCAATATCAGTTGAATTGAAAAACTATACACATGAATAAGTATAACATAAACTTTGGTTTTCATGAATGTACACATTGAGTTACTTCTTTCCCTTAAAAGATGATCATCTACTTTTTAAGATAGAGCAAATAAATACTTTTCAAAGCTTTAAAAAGTTAATCTCTGGTTCACATTTTAGTAAATGTAGTATTTTCCTTTTGCTTTTATGAAGCCACAGTTACAAAACAAGACTAAGCTAGTGAGTGAAACAGATTATTATTCCCATTTATAGCAATATAATTTTCTTATAAACTACATTTAAATGTTAAGAGAAAATTCGAAGGCAGCATGAAACAGGCTGTAGTTTCTCAAATTGCAAGTTTCTCAATTTACAATTCAGTTAGGATTCGCTACTATAGTATCTATTGCCAAACTCTTTTTTCAGATATAATTTAGAGCTTGCAAAATTGATCAATTGATCAATCACCAGATAGGTAGGTAGATAGACAGCAGTGGTAATAAGATAGCTAAGTCTCTGCCTCTGTCTCTCTGTCTCTGTCTCTGTCTCTCTCGGTAGGCAGTAATGTATACATTAGTACAGTGGTATATACTGCCAGCTGGAATTTCAGGTGCCTACATCACCACAGCTATTATTAAATTACCTTCTGTGATGATACCTCAGATAGTCATGACTGTTATGCAGCAGGGAGTTAGGAAAGCATCTTCAAGTTTTAAAGCCATTAAAATTCCTTGCAGGTGTGTTTGAGAGAAGCACAGCACAAATTCACTTGCACACGCTGAGGAGGAGAGGCATGCCGTCCAACCACAAGGGGCAATTAGCATAAACAGTGTGGGGTGAGAAACAACCAGAGGTGCAAACTAAACAGAACTCACCTTGCACTTGTATCCTCCAATTATATCACAAAGCACAAATGTTTATTCCACAAAATAAATGATACCGGCAGTTTTGGGCTATCATAAAATCCTACAGGGTCTACCTTCCTAAATATCTACTTCTTTTTCCCTATTTCTCCAGACAGTGTTTTCTTTTCTTTCTCCTCTAACGTGAGCCTGTTTAAAATTTGAAGAGCTTCACTCATTTGTACAGCTAGCGTGGTCTTCAACATGCTACATCTGGAATGTTATTCCTTCCTGCAGTCACTTCAGCTCGACCCTTATGAAAGCATATTAATAAAATCTCTCCTAAGGTCCACATCCTCCTCAATCAGATAGCTTTATAATGTTCTAGTTCTGATGCTTAATACAAATTAATCTTCATTCCAGTTAATTAAAACCCCAGTGGTCCAAAGAAAATATGCTTTGACACTCCCCTCTTAGTAGTGCCTAAGTCTGTTTTTGAAACAAAACTTGAAATCTTTATTCTCTCTCTATCTTCCAGAATAACTCATGAGTCATTTCCGAAGTAAAAGCAGCATAGAGAATAGCTTTGGCTGCTGTACCAACCTGTCATTTAAGAGAGCTACATTAATCAATAACACCTGAACAGTTCAATTACTGAATAAGAAAGGCAAAGAAATGGAAAAAAGATTAATAGGTCTTCCCCAAAATTAGACCCCCAAAATCAAAGAGAATATGCAACCTGTGATGATTTGAAAAGACTATTACTGTTTGAGTTAATATATAATCATCAACCCCTTTTATTTATTTTTCCACATACTGCAGCCAGTTCCAGTGACAATTTTCTTGCTCAGAGAATTTTTCACCTTTGATTAATGACACTTAATAAAAATTCTAGCTAGTTGCTGTGAAAGGAAAAAGAGTCACTTGAACCAGTGGTGAAGAGCTTTCTATAGCTAGGCTAGGAAAGGTTAATGGCATAGTTACTCGGGTCTTCAGAGCACATGTAACCAACCCTCTCTGAGTATCTGAGGCATGTTGCACAATACGTTCACTCCTTCTAAACTCTAGGTCCGTGGAGGCTGTTCATTTTAGGAGATAATTAATTAACATTTATTAAATACATCCCATCTTTTTCCTCAAACAATTTCTGGATATTGTGATGACACATGAAATGAAACAGCAGAATGAATCGTATTTAATAAGATAAGGAAAAGGGAAAACAACTGCTTCAGGGGAATAAAAGCTAAATTCTGGGTCTACCAGACAAGTCTAAACAAGCCACGAGAGGAGGGTTTCAAGTGTTCTGTGTACACCGGGCCTGCCAGGAATGCCTTCTGAGAATGTCCATCAAGCTTTATGCAAAGGAATCAGCAGTTTCTTGACAGTGCCATCAGCTTCGTAGAGCTTCATCTTAAATCACACCTCAGCACTAACAGACTTCACTGCACTGTGGTATTACACAGAAAAAAATACCTAAGTGGCAGTGAGGAGAGCAAATTCTTTCATCAATCAAAGTTCACTGAGCATCTGTTATGTGCCTGTTACTATTCCAGACACTCAGAATACATCAATACGGAGCAGAGATCCCACCTCTCCAAACACCCTTGGGAAATTTACTTTTTAGTAGACAATTTTGAAAACACACTAAGTAGGGAAAATTGGAGAGTATCTTACCTTTTCATGCTTTGGACACCATAAATCTATTCGTCCGGTTCCTAACTTATAAGATAATGCTGTCAGGTATTTAGTGATATTAAGCAAGTATACTGAGGATCATAAACAATTATTATGATTCTTTTACTCAGCCAATATTCGCTAAACCAAACTTCACCTACAGGCTTCTTCCTCTCATCTAGAATTAAGCTTCATCTACCTAAATATACCATATACAATTTTCCTTAGTGAAGCTTGTTATTAAATATAACTTGTTCATTATTGTTATACACTTGAAAATACTTCTAAAATTTATAGCAATTTTTTACACAATGCATTCACTGGGTATAGAATTCTAGTTTTGAAACCATGTGTTTCCTAGGTATCATCCCTCTGCCTAGTGGTTTGCACTGATGTACTCAGAATGCTTTTTAAATAATAGTATCCTTTAACTGCTTTAAAAGTTGGCTTTTTGGTTTCAAGGAGTGTCACTAAGATTTATCTAAGAGAAGACTGTTTCTTTCCCTGCTGGTGATTCACTGGACTTAAAAAAAACCTAGAGATGGTATCTTTCATCTAAAATCTGAAGATGGTGTTAAAATAATTTCAACTATTTTCTCATCTAACAGTGCATCTGTCCCATTCCTTCCATCCTTTCTTCCTTTCTGAAACCCAGACAAATATTAGATTTTTCTCTCTATGTGTTTAAAGCAGCTCCTTCCATATTTTTATTTTTTTCTAAAATTTTATGACATTGTTAATTTTGTGTTCTTTCTTAAGTTTTCTTTAATTTAATCTTAGTTCACTCTTCAGCTATGTCTAATTACTCTTCAATCCGAGATCCGGGGAAGATGGCGACCAGGTGAGCAGCAAGGGAGCGAACCTCCTTAATAAACACCACCAGCTCGAGACAGACTTGGCGAGCGTGAATGCCGGGACCTCGGCTGGGAAGTTTAAACTGGGCGTATTTCTCTGAGATGCTGGGGGAGATGTGGTAGGGCGGACCAGGCTGCCGGGGCGAGACGTGGGAAAGTCC